>JARFYF010000001.1:113731888-113744721 GCA_030265395.1 Rhina ancylostomus
TCTACATAATGCCGCCACAGTGCATTGATGGTGGATGAGGTGCCAATTGAGTGGGCTGCTTTGTCGATGATGAAAGAAAGTGGGGAAAACAAATAAAGCTACAGATGTCAGAATCTGAAACTGAAACAGAAATTCTGAAAGAACTCAGCCAGTCAAGCAGCGTCTGCGAAAAGAGAAACCGATTTAAAGTTTCAGGTCAATGACTCTGAGAACGGGAAGAAGAGTGGTGGGTTTACAGCTTTCAAAGCAGAGCTGGGGAGGGTGTGGTGGGGGGAAGAACTGAGGTATAAGATAAAAGACCATTTGAAGATGATCAGGAGTATGAGTACTGACTCTGAGGCATTTCAAAGAAATGGGCTGAGAAAGGGATATAAGCATGATAATGGCAACAATGAGAGAGTAGCTTACCTGAAGATGGAAAATACAACCTTTTGGAATGAAGGTTGAAAAGTGCTGAGACAAAAGATAAAATGCTACAGATGCTGAAATCTAGATGAAAAACACGATGATGCTGGAAGAATTCAGCAGGCCAGGCAGCATCCATGGAGAAAAGCAAGTGGTCAATGTTTCTGGTCAAGTTCTGTAGAAGGGTCTTGACCTGAAACATTGACCGCCTGCTTTTCTTCAAAGTTAAAATATTGTTCTTCTAGTTTACATCGGGTCTCACTTGGTTAGTGAAGGAAGCTGCAAATAGACCATTAGGATTGGGAGTGGGATTGAGAATTGAAGTGGCACGCGACAGGAAGTTCAGGATCACCCCTGCGGATTGATCGCAGGAGTCACACAAAACGATCATCCAATCTGTGTTTGGTTTCTCCATCGTAGAGGAGGCTACATTATAAACACTGGATTTTACTGGAATTAGAGGTGTGAGTGAATTGCTGCTTCACTTGGAATGGTAGGAAGGGAAGAGGTTTGCATCTCCTCTGGTGCATGGGGAGATGCTCTGGGACAGGGATTGGTGGGTGGTGGTGGAAGAGCAGGCCAAGAAGTTGTGAAGTGAGCAGTCCCCACAAAATGCAGAAAGGGAAGGAGAGGTGAAGATGTGATAATTGGTGGGATTTTGTTGGAGCTGGCAGAAATTGCCTTGGATAAATGCATTGAATGTGAAGGCTGGTGGGGTGGGACTCTATCTTTGTTCTCTTGTAAGGGAGAGGGATTGAGAGCAGACGTGCAGGAAATAGAGGAAATGCAGTTAAGAGCCCTTTCCACTATGGCAAAGAGAAGCTATGTTTGAAGAGGAGGACATTTCAGACACATCAGAGAGGAAGGCCTCATCATTGGAACAAACATGATGGAGGCAAAGAAACAGGAAAAAAGGAATGGTGTGCTTGCAGGAGGCTAGGTGAGAGGGTGTACAGTCAAAGTAGCTGGGGAGTGTCAGAGATGGGCCACGTAAATGTGAAAGCAGGGTAGAAATTGGCAGAAAAAATGATTTTAAAATGTTCTATTTCTGTATTAGCGCAGCATGTGACACCAATGCAGTCATCAATGTAAGAGTTGGAAGAGTAATCCCAAATAAGCTAGGAACAAGGATTGTTCCATGTATCCAACAAAAAGGCAGGCATAGCTAGGGCCAATGCATGTTTGAATGTGAGTCACTTGCTTCAGGATACCCAGCCTTCGCTGTTATAGCTAAGCTATATGTGAGACGGAGTTTCTGGAGTTCTCCTGCAGCCCCCCCCCCCCACCCCAAAGATATTGATGCTGGTGAAATCTACAATAGTAATGCTATTGAATATTAGGGGTAGGTGGTTAGACTCTCTTGTTGGGGATGGTCATTGTTTAGCTCTTCTGTGGTGCAAATGTTACTTGCCAGTTATCACTGGCTGAATATTGTCAAGGTGTGGCTGAAAGCTGGCATGCACTGCTTCGTTTACTAAGGAGTTGTGATGGGAATTGAACATTATACAGTTTTCAGCAAACATTCCCACTTCTGATCTTGTGATGGAAGGAAGTAATTTGTGAAGCAGCTGAAGATGGTTGGGCCTTTGACACTGCCCTGAGGAACACCTGCAGTGATGTCCTGGGGCTGGGATGATTGACCTCAACCATTTTACTTTGTACAAGGTATGATTCCAGCCATTGGACTGTTTTCCCCCTTGATGCTCATTAACTTCCATTTTATCAGGGCTCCATGATGCCGCACTTGGTCAAATGCTGCCTTGATGTCAAGGGTAGTCACCTTGCCTCTGTAATTCTCTGCTCCTTGGTCCATGTTTGGAGCAAAACTCTGTAGTCTGAAGTTGAGTGGTCCTGGTGAAATCTAAACCAGGCATCTTTCAATGAATCATGATGATGCTGCTTGATAGCACTGTCGATGATGTTCACTATCACTTTGCTGATGCTTACCATAGGCACCTTCCATCACTTGGTGATCTGGGAATTGCATTAAAACGGAATCATTGTGGATGTAATTAAGAGTCTTTGATTTCCATTTCCTTCAAGAGCCTGAGAGAGAAGGATTAAGTATTCCTGTTTTCTGTGAAGCCCACATTTCAAGAATTTTTATTTTAAAATGTATCTGATAAGATATTGATTTATTAGGCACTTGTACATTGAAACACAGTGAAATGTGTCATTTTGCATTACTGAGAATATGCTGGGGGCAGGCCGCAAGTGTCGCCACTCTTCCATTGCCAACATAGCATGCCCACAGCTCCTAACCTGTACGTCTTTGGAATGTGGGAGGAAACTGGAGCACCCAAAGGAAATCCACACAGTCATGGGGAGAACGTACAAACTGCTTACAGACAGTGGCAGAAATTGAACCTCGGTCGCTGGTGCTGTAATAGTGTTATGCTAAACAATATTGAATGTGAAAAGGCAGTGATGTTGAATAATCGGAAAACATTGCTGTGATTATAATTAGAATATAGCAAATATCTCTGGGCAGACTCTGGTTCACATGAATTATAGCAGGAATGAAAGGTTAAATATACAAAGAAGCAGTTGAAGAATTGGGCTCTCTTCATAATAAGAGATCAAGGATGAACCTAGTTTAGGTTTTCAAAGCAATTGAAGGGTTTTCATGGGTGTGAAGATCAGTGACAAATTGAATTGGTTTAATCACTCTGTTAAATTTTTTTTATTCACAGTTCAAAAATCAACTGATTTCTTGAATAGGTAACTGGAGGTAATAAATTTAAGATCAATACCAGGAGAGTAAAGGGAGGCAATGAAAAGTTAGTTTAGCAGAGGGTTGTAAAACTTGAAGAGCAGTATCCATTGTAGCTTGCAGAATGGGGAGATGCAAAACATTTCAGAGAGAAGTTCAAAAGCAGAGCAGCCTAAGTGGATTGCTCTTTCAGAGACATGATGCAACCATGCAAATAATTGTGGGCTGTCACTTAGCCTATCTTTTCTTTCTGTTGGTTTGTTAATTTTTTTGTTTCAGTGGCTAAAGTTTTCTACCAGTCTTTTAAGTTGCAATCTTACTCGCTTAATTTTATTTTATTTTTTGCCAAGATCTTGAGTTACTACTGATGTGCTCTCTCTTCCCTCCAGCTATTTCAGTTATAATGAATTGGAATTTGTTTTCTGATCAAGAACATTTACAAACTTATGCACTCAATTTATTGCAGTACTTCCCCTTTTGTAAACTCAGATAATGACTTTGTGTCTCCCACTTACATCTCCAGTCTGACCTTGTTTCTTGTTTTTCCTATTACCACTTGATTTTGCCCTGCATTATCATCCATTTTGTCACTTATTCTCTCCTCCAACCTACCTCTCTTTCCTTCCTTTCCCCTTTCCCCTTTCTCTGCATCTTAATGTGTTTTAACCTTTTTCCTAATTTGAGATGAATGGCCATTGACTTGTCCTTCTGTCTTCACAGGTGTTACCTGACATACAAGTGTTTTCTGCAGTTTCTACCTTCATGCTTGAAATTTCTATAGCATTTTGTTTTGTTTGCAGGATGTGCTGGGTTATAAGGCGGATTATCAGATTTCCCTTTATATAGTGGCTGTACTGGAGTACATTTCAGCTGACATTCTAAAACTTGCTGGAAACTATGTTGGGAATATTCGACATTATGAAATTTCACAGCAGGACATTAAAGTGTCAATGTGTGCAGATAAGGTGAGCATTAATTCACTGTCTCAGTATTGTAAATTAAAACAAACATTTTAATAATTAGTAGTATTGCTGAAGAGCAATAGTGTACATAGTTTTATCTATATTTATCAACTTTTTTTTTACTATTACTCTTGTTTTATTTGTAAAATAACAAGATATCTTTGAGTCACATGCACATCGAAACACTCAGTGAAGTGCATCTTTTGTGTAGCGTGTTCTGGGGGCAGCCTGCAAGTGTTTGCCACGCTTCCGGTGCCAACCCTAGCATGCCCACAATTTCCTAACCTGCACGTCTTTTGGAATGTGGGAGGAAACCGGAGCACCTGGAGGAAACCCATCCAGACACTGGGAGAACGTATAAACTCCTTACGGACAGTGGCCAGAATTGAGCCTGGGTCACTGGCACTGTAAAGCATTACGCTAACCACTATACACTTTTTTCTGCTCATTGCTGAACTTTACTTTCATCTTTTGTTATTGAGTTGATGGATTATCTATTGATTAATTTACTTGTTTTATTTGCTGTGTATAATTACCCAATTATGTAGGTTATTATATATTATTAATAATTAGAGTAATGAATAATGAGAGTATTATTATATACCCTCACTCTTGCATGTAAAGTGATAATTTGGGTGTCGATCCTAATTTGAACCTCAGGCTGCAGATGTAGAGGGGCAGGACCACTGAGAGGATGACTTGCAGGCAATTTCATTATATCAAAGTTATGAGTAAATTTCTGTTGTTATACCTTGTTTTGTAAGCTTTAGGTTCTGAGTTTAAAGTGCTGATTTTAAAAACTGCATTACAATGAGGGGCCCAAAAAAATCAAGCGATGGAGAAAACATGGTTAAAAGTAGTTTTTGACCATTTAACTCTGGAATATTTTATAATTGATACAGTTTTTTTAAAAAAAGGTTTTGACAACATTTAGACAAAGCAAAGATTTTTTTTCAGAAACTTTAGTTACTTGTTGACAAGTACTAATTCCTTATTTTCAGACATGTTAAGTCACAGCAAATCCTTTTTGGGTCAATAGTGATGCATTGGCCCAGACAATCTGGAGCATGTGCATGCGGTAATGCAGTAATTGGTTGATTTTAATAAATAGGATTGGGAAGGTAATAAAAGAAGCAGGTTACTGTCTGAGGAGAAAATAACGTGCTTGAAAATGTCAGAATTGTAGCAGTTTATTTATGACTGGTCATAAATTTTCTTTGCAATGGGCCAGATTTTGTGGCAAAATGCCAGATGAGATAGGAATTCTGTTGTGAACATGGAAATCCAAAACCTGCTAGCTGTGCTTTGCCAGAATTTTTCAGATTGTGTTCCAAATTCGAACACTTCAGAGCAGTAATTCTCCAGTATTTGTACTGGGAAAGAACCTGCAGCAAGAACAGTCTTCATTCTGTTGAGTGGAGAGGAACTGCTGCAAGAAAGCATAATAACTAATAAACAACTTACATCTGTTTTATTTAAATTAACTGAGTTTGGACAATATTAACTGTTGATAAATGTTCTTAATTTTTGGAAGTTTTTTTTTCAACACAACAGTTTAACTGGATTTTGTAGCTTTTTTGAATGTTTGTGAATATCAAATACATTAAGAAACATTCCTTTGCAAAACTGAATTTTCCAATTTCATGTAACCCTCACCCTGTGCTCCTTTCTCTCTCCTTCTGGCCTCCCTCCCACTCCTGGTTCCATCTGCCTATCCTCCACACACTACACCTAGTTCTCCTATCCCTTTCCCCACTTGGTTCCATCTACCCATCCTCCCTCCCTTATCTAGTTCCACTTTTCACCTTCCTTACTTATCAGATTGCAGCATCTGCAGCCTTTTGTTTCCACTTATCACCTACTTGCCTCTGTATCTACCTCCAACCCCTGTCCACCATTCTATGTGGCTTCATCTGCCCCCCCTTTCGTTTTTCCTTATCTGTCTTCACCCACCAGCCACTGTCTTCTAACTCCACCCCTTCCCCACCTGGTTCTACCCATTGCCTGCCAGCCCCTGCTTCACCCCTTCCACTCTTCTGTTATACTGGCTATCTCCCCTCTACACTGTCAGTCCTGATGCAGGGTCTCAACCTGAAATGTTGGCCCTCCCTTTGCCTCCACAGATGCTGCTTGACTCGCTGGGTTTGTTTTTGCAGCTTATTTTTTTTGCTCCAGATTCCAGCATCTGCAATCTCTTGTATCTCCAAAAAAACATTCCTTATTTTATGATTGATTTTGACTGTGGGCTAAGCCATGGAGTATTTTCAGATATTGTTCAGGGCCTTGACATTGGGGATTAGGTTCACTTGGGAGACCACGACAGATCTGAAGAAGGAAAATTTATAATTGACAAGTAGGTCAGCAGTTGGCAAGACTGGCTTACTGCTGGCAGGAAATTCAGGTCAACAAAATACAGATAAGAAAGACCTACATGATGCAAGGAGTTGAATTCAGATGGACCAGGAGCAGCAAAGGAACAGGAAATAAATGTATCTTAACTGCCATTCCCATCTTGGAGAAAGACTGGATCAGCTCATCATTAAAGAGGATTTAAAATGATATTGCAGTTATTTCCAGAGCCAGTAAAATTGTGGAACATTTTATTGCCCCACTATATATATTCAATGGTAAGTGCAGGAGGCTTACCTCAGACCTCTGAGGAAAGTTTAGTCTTGCCTAGTAAATTAACCCCAGTGGTAACTTGCATTCTGCAACATGTTGATCCCTTGCAGTGAGGCCCTATATTCAGGGCTTTTAATGATGTGATGGGATCAAATCTCAGCTACAGAGCAAAACTCCCAACAGTCAAGTACATCACAACCCCATACTTGGCCGGCAGTCAAAGCTTAAAAATTCTTCATGTGGAGTCCAGCAGTGGAGGACATTTGGATATTTTAAAAACAGGAACTGCTGGCTGTTCATTATTGAATTAAACAGCGATCCCTGTAGCTGTAACACTGAAAACAAATTAATTTGGCTAATTCGTTACTGTTCATCTTTTATCTTGTGGAAAGGTGTGAAAGCAACAGTTATCCCTATACTTTATATTTCTTGATCTCAACATTTCATTGAGAATATTGTCAGAATTTTTTCAATTCATATTCATTTTTATCTGAGTTGGTTTAATGTAGGGCAAGTTGGATGGGCTGAATTTTCCATAAATATTTTGTATTCCTTTTACCCTATCTCTACTGTGCTATTGATCAAAAGGCTTTGGTGGTCTTATGAAAGTTCCTCCTTCTCCACCGCCCCCCCCCCCCCAACCACATACCCACCCAATTGTTTTAATTTTCTAACTAGCTTTTAATTCCATTTGTAACTTCACTTTCATTAAAAGCCTCTCCTGTGGACTTTGGTACATTTTCTGAATATTTGGGTGCCTTGTATCACAGGTCAGATTTCATTGTTGCCTTTCCAAAAATGTTGTATTTGATTAATGAATCCAGGAAGGTTCCATGAATTCTCAATGCACTACAGGTGAATGTTGACTGCATTTCCACACTACAACTATAAGATTTCTGAATTAATGCAGGTTTATAGTGATGAGCACTACTGTTAGATTTGCTGCCATCCTGTCTTTCAGTAGACTGGGTGTTTTTGTACATTTTTTTTTAAACATGTCTCTAATCCTCTAACTAAAGATTTCTAGTGAAACTCTCCTGGTCTCAGTAGAGTTTAGGTGCAATTCTTTGGGTAAAATTTTAACCTTGTCTTTTTTTTGGAAATAAAGTTAACACAGGTTTTCTTACAGTAAATATATGGCTCAGTGTTGGGCTCAATTTTCTTTCCAGGTCCTTATGGACATGTTTGACCAGGATGATATTGGTCTATCTTCATTGGGAGATGATGGATCCAATGTGACCGATGAACAGAATTACTATGACTTGGTGAAAGCTGAAATTGCAGAGGAAAGGCAGTATCTGCGTGAATTGAACCTGATTATAAAAGTCTTTAGAGAGCCTTTTGCATCCAACAGCAAGCTGTTTACTGCTCGTGTAAGTTGTTAAATTGTTGGTACCATATAAAGATCATTAGTTTGAAATAGTATGTTAGCTTTATTTTAAACTTGCAGTATGTTTCAATGGTTCCTTATGAACCAAGAATGTGTTGAACTGTCAAATATTCTTGTATGTTTATTTTCATGTGAAATAGTTCAGTTCATGCCATTCTTTCTTAATTTGTGCTTCAGATAAGCTGAGTACAAATTTAACTGTGTAGTATTTTTATTCATTGTGGTACAAGGGCAAGCTTACTGTACTAATTTCTTTATTTGACCTAATAAACTGGATAAACCCAATGAGACGCTGTCAAAAGTTCTTCGTCTTTTGGAAATGAAGTGTCCAAAATTATTTTAAATTGATGTGGAAGAGTGGGGAATTTAAGAAAGGGATGCTGTCCACCTAGTTATACCTACACCTCACTGAAAGAACCATCAACTAATTCTCATATATTCTTTGAAAATAAAAAATGACTTACAAAATATATTTGCCCATTTCCCTTTCTTTTTAAAAAAACAAGGATTTTGTTTTTACTACTGCGTCATTTGTACAATCCATATCCAGCAAAAAGAAAACAGAAAATAAAAACAATTCATGAATTTTATTGTAAGTTACTGATGCCAGAAATAATTATTACTGACTTGTACCTCTTAATTTTGGTTACCTCCAGTAGTTTCCTCTAAGCTTAATTAAAGTCTATTATTCTTTATATTACAGTTTGTCTAACGTGGCCTTGTATAGGTTTAAGATTACTTCTTCACCTTTTTATGCTTCAGTTTAAAAACAGTTTTTTCCCTAACTGATTTCCCTCCCAACTTTTAAGATTATTGTATCTAAACTACATCCACTTGCTCTGCTCATTTTATTTTGCCAGTCAGTGTTGGCTGTCTTCTTTCTCCCTTAACGTTTCAATCAGATTTTTGCATTAATCTTAGCAATTGCATTATCAAGTGAATTTTAAAATCCTTGGAGTCAAGTCAGTCCTTGTTAGTACTCCCTATTATTTTGTTGACGAATTCTATTCACTCTGCTTTGTAACTATTAGTGATTGTGTCTTTCTTGTGATGCCTTTATTCTTGCTATGGCATCTAGAAATTTGTACATTTGTGGTTGTTGAATGCCATGTCTATGATTACTCAGTTAATACCATCTTCCTTCCTGAGCAGAGGTGTTACATTGGTATCTCCTTTAGTTCTTAGGCATAACTTCTGTTCTAATAATTTTAGAAATATTATGGTCATAGACTCTGCTATTTCCTCTTAGACTTCCTTCAGCATTCTAGGATATAAGCCATCAAGGCCTCATCTTTTTTTCCACTGGAATTCCACCAACTTTTGTAGTAATAGTTCCTTGTCTACAGCAATTGCTGCACCACATCTGCTTGCATAAACTCTCAGCTAGTTTTTCTCCTCCCTTCTGAATTTGCTTAAAACATTGCTCCAAATCACCTTTATTTATCTATCTACTTATTTATTTTTTAATGTTGCTCAGCTGCTTTGGCTTATAGTCTGTTCTTTATTAGCAGAATTAAAATAATCATACATTTACTGCTTATGTTGAAAACCTCTAAAATATATTATTAAATCTGAATATCTAATTGGGTGACATTAGAGAAATCAAGATTGTAAACTAGGATGAAATGAATTAAATTGTAATTGGAGAAATAGTTCTCTTATACATTCTCAAGAGCAAAGCTTTTAATAAATATGTTCTGTTGATATTGGAAGAGGGAAATTGTTGTGTAAAAGCCAGATATTGTTTGTATAAATCTAAATAAGGCAGTGACTCTTGCTTACAAGGCTAGCTCTTCTTTCTTGCAAACCTTGTATCTGTTTTCATGATATATTGGTAATTAACATAAATTACAAAAAGTGTTGTATTCCCAGCAAAAATGCTTGCGATGGAATTTTTGGATTTCTCTGAATTTTAATGACCTCATCAATGTGGGCTGCAGTAAAACAGCATTTAAAAAAAATCCTGTTTTAAGAAAAATCATCATGCAAAAAGTATCCACGTGATCAAATTATGGACCAAATAACCTTTTGAAGGAAATAGACAAAGTAGGTTATACTTAAAACTGTTGGGTATTGAGATAGTTCTACAGAACACTCTGCCTAGTACCAATGATTGCCAGAGACTATTTAAAAAATAAATTAGATTTAGAAAGCAAGCAAAAATAGTTATACTGAAAGAAAATGTTAGGTGAGTTACTTAAATATTTGAGATCTTTCATATCATTTAAGTGTTTCTGAAATAATTAAGTCAATGCACTTGCATTTTAAAAAAATAACAAATATATGTCTACTATGCCCTGAAAGAATACTATTTTTGAGTTATACCGTCATTGGGAGAAATTACTTTGAAAATTTATATCAGAATCCAGAAGTGGGTAAACCAGTACCAACAGTAGAATTCTGAAGACTTACAAGGCAATATATTGTGAAATGCATTTCAGTGCTGTTTGATTTCCTGTACAGAAGATTTATGATCTGTGTTGTTGGAGTAGTTTCTGAGTATCAATTATTTGCCTTTCCACTGGGAGAAAGAAAAATCGAAGGACATGGTATTCGCACCCATTATTCAATACTTTCCAGTGACTGATTGGAATTATGGCTGGGTTGAGAACTGGCAAGGAAGACCATGTGATTACTCGCACTTTATTATCTCACAAGCAACCTCTGATATGTTGTGTAGAAGTCTACCAGACCCAAAGGTTAAATGTGCAAGGAATATTAAGTCTGTGCATTGTTTCCTAATAGGACATTGATGTGATCTTCAGTAACATCTTGGATATTCATGAGCTGACTGTGAAGCTGTTGGGTTTAATGGAGGATACTGTTGAGATGACAGATGAAAGCAGCCCTCACCCATTAGTTGGAAGCTGCTTTGAAGATCTGGCAGAGGTACAGCATGATAGTGATTTGTATGTGGTCAAAGACTGTTAGACTGCAAAGTCCTCAACAGAAAAGTGAAGCTTTTTATGATTTTGAATATGTCTTAATTCCCCCATAATATCGTTTGTACATTGGTAATCATCCACCATGTGCACACCTTGTGCGTTTCCCCTCCCTTGTATTTCTTAAATTGAAAATCTCTGTTCCCATTCTTCTGACCTTCTCGTCCATATTGAATAAAGAATTCACTCTTCATCTTTTGGATGTTTCAACTTGGCTGGTATCCAGTTTATTGTTAACTAGTCTATGCCTTTTTTCTTTCTTTCCTACAATATTTTTGTTGAATCCATGAGAAAAATACAGAGTACATTCAGTCTGTGCCTTAAAGCAAAAATGATATTGCTGCATTGTAAATTATTGCAGGAATGAATTAAGATTTTGTTGCTCCCGAGGCATGTTTTATAGTGGATCAATAATTCTAAAGCAGAAATTTTATATGGTATACATTTTACAGTTAACATTAACATGTTGATTTATTTCCACGTGGTAACTGTTCTTTAATTTGGAATCCTGAACTGAATGTCAAGGTCAGCTGATAACCATTTCATTAATTACTAAAACCCTGGCATATAGAGCTTCTTATTAACCTACTTGTTAAAAAGACATGCAACCTCTTTTTGGGGGTGTGAATGTTTGAGACATGGCGTTCTTATCATTGCCACAGTCCAGCACTGCAGGGAAGCTTAGCTTGAAGTGAAAGAGCCTGAAGTAATGGCTGAAACTTTTATTGCAAGTCTTTTTAAAAATTATTTGCAAGTGCTAAAATGTGAATTGTTTCATGTTTACTTTGTAAGAAAAATGAAGGGGGCAGAGCATTACTTTTTAGGTTCTGTGTTTTGGTATTAGGAGAGAAAGGAATTGTAAGTTGTAACATTGATGGTCTGCCAATTGAGCTATAAGATTGAGGGTGTTCTAAGATAGAAGATATGTTTTACCAACTCCTGAACAAATGTATTTTTCTTTAATTAATGGGTGACCTGGATTGGGAGACTAAGCTCTAAGTGACATTTAAATGGAGAGCAATTTATAAGATTCATTTGAGACTCTTTTCTGAGTTAATATATTATTGATCCCTTGTACATATTGAACCAATGTCTGCTTCTTTCTACCCTGAGCTGTCTTTTCACAGATGTAAACTTTTCTGTCATGTGACTAAACTGCTTTGAAAAGAAAATTCCTGATTACCAGCACTTTAAGTGAACCAGTATCTTAATTTATTTGGGTCAAATTTATTAAATTGTGAACATTCTATCTGTAGAAAGAACAGAGAAAGGAATCCAAATTGGATCGTGGGTTTACGTGCATAGAACAAGCACACAGAATATTTATGCACATCAAAAAGAGCTTGGGGCTGACGTGAATTTTAAAATCTTAACATTTCTGGAAAATACCCTACAATTTGATGCACTGTTAAGGGTCAAAATGTGTCTGGCAGTCAGGCATTTTCTAGGAACATTGGAGCTAGTCTATTCAAAAGGGCATGATTCTTTTTACCAAATTCTATGGAGGGATATGAGAGAGGTTTCATCACTGGCATTTTACTATCTTGCAGTTGGCTCAATGAACTTCCATAGGTTTATCAGATTTTGAGCAGTTGCATTTTCAAGATATGAACAGAATGTTATTGGTAACGAAAAGTATATTTACTGCACCCTACTTGTAACTAAATGGGTAGCATTTAAACAATATCATGAAGTAAAAATGGAAAAAGTTAAACTTTTCCTTTTTGTACAGGAGCAAGTATTTGACCCATATGAAGTGTGTGCACAAGACATTCTTTCACCACAGTTTCATGAGTACT
>JARFYF010000001.1:113748666-113765996 GCA_030265395.1 Rhina ancylostomus
TATGGGGAGAAGGCAGGAGAATGGAATTGAGAGGGAATAATAAAGCAGCCATTATCAATAGCAGAGCAGATTTGATGGGCCAAATGGCCCAATTCTGTTCCTCTGTCTTTAGCCTTGTGGAAATCTATTTCACTATCCACGAATATTCACAATTGGCAGGAATTTACTGAAATTAGAGGCTAACCGCTACACACACAACCTGGTATTGTAAATAGCAGTAAAGTTGACTCGATTTAGATGAGTGACAGAAGTCCAGGTTCCAAATCTCAGAAGAATGCCTTAATAAATTGAGAAGATCTTAATTATTAAGAATTTCTTAATAAATCTCATAAGAACATCTTAATAACTTTACTCTCACTTTGAGCAAAAAATAATTTACAAACCCAGCCCATCAAAATGATGCATTAATGAAGGACATTAAAGCATTGAGGAGAGTTGCTCACTAAAAATATGATGTTGATTCTTGAATTTAAGAGTAAGAGGAAAATCCATGGTATTTGTTAAATGAATTATTTTATAGTGGGAGACAAAAATAAGGTACAAAACTGAGATTGATGATGATTAAAGTATGAGCTGCTCTTTCATTATGGTGAAATGAGATGAGCCTAATAGCATATTTGTGTCCACTATTCAATATTTGAATGGGCTTTGATTTTACAAGTAGTTTAGTCATTTTGAACCTGATTATCAGATGTTTTTGGCATAGAAAGATTGAGGAAGCAATCAATGGACTTTAATTTTTTGTTTGAGTTCATATATACCATCTATTCTAAAAGCTGAAAGCCATCAGTTTTAAGGAAACTGCTCACTTAGCTAAGTTGATCCAGTTAAAGAACAATAGGCTTACCTGGTGCAAGCTTTATAAAAATTGGGTCAAGGTGTCTCTGAAATGAACAGTTCTGTGTTGCATCAAGTGTGCAGGCATAATGGGGTAAATTAAGAAGCTAACTATTCTTTTGTATTTAATTGCCAAGCAATATATTTTTGCTTGCAATATAAACTAAAAAGCACAATTTTAAAGGGGTACAGGAGCAGAAATTTGGATTTATGTGGTTAATTTGTTTAAGTTGGCAGAACAGGCTGAGAAAGCAGTTAAAACACTATGCACAATCCCACAAATATGGGCTTTATAAATAGATGAGTAGGGTTCAAGAGCAAGGAAGTCGTGATGAATCTTATTAAATGTGTTCACCCACAACAGGAACATTGTGTCCACTTCAGGGTCCCACACTTTACGATAGATGTGAAAGGCTTAGAGAGGGTGCAGAAGACGTTTCACATAATGCTCTGAGAAGAGGGACTTCAGTTATATGGAATGGAAAGTCTGGGGTTGTTCTTGGTGGCTAACAGAATATCTGACAGCAATTTAAAATCAAGAAGGGTTATATCAGAAACTCTCCCCATTTGTAGATTTGGTCGAGAATAACTGTAATTGTCAAAAGGACGTAGATGACATGAAGAAACACTTTATTTTATTCAGCAAGTTAGTTAGGATCTGGAATGAACTGCTCAGCCGGGTAGTAAGGCAGATTTACTTGCGGCATCCAAGAGGAAATTGGATATAAGTATTTGGAAGACTATAGTGAGGGAATGGGGAAGCAGGACTAGCCAACTTTTGCTCAGAGTTGAGGGTGAATGGCCTCCTGTGCTGTAACCTTTTGATTCTGTGATACATGAGTTGTCCACAATGTTCTGCGGTCCACTTTAAGGGTTTTTAACTGTTCGCATTGGCCAGATTAGTACTTGAAATTATTTGCAATTTAAGATGATTTTTACAAAATCTGGAGAAACCCAAGTATTGCACAATTTAGAATTACACAACTTAGAACACTTGTACTGCAACAGTGTTGGAAACCTTATAACTATTTGTGGTTCTTTCTGGAATCTCAGTTGGGAGTCTGAATTACTAATTGAACAAGAAGCTCTCTTCATTGTCTCAACAGCAAGGCAGAACATCAGTCCTGTTCATTTTTAGGAGGACAGATTAATGAAGTTCAGTGGCAGCCTCAAAGACCCTTTCCACACTAGATGTCTGGGCCTTGATCACTGTGAGCCTTGACTTGGGATGACAGAACTCCAGCCTTCCACTACATCGCCTTTAGATTACATGGCTTCTGTCTACTGTCACAATTGAAGCTCTTACTTTGGTTATCCTGTGCTGCACCATTAGTGGGTCTGTGAATGTATTTAAGTTCAGCTCTAGGGTTGGGTACTAATTTTTGTTCCAGGATTCATGCAAATCTACATGGAAGGTTAGAGCTAGACTCCCCAGCCCACTCCTTCCCCATGTCTGTTTCCCCCATCCATCCAGATATCTATCCCTGGCTTTCAAACAAGCTAATAATGCTTTGAGCCTCCTGATATGCATGTGCATCAACCTTCAGATTCGCACATCTGAATGCTCTGTAACAGGACTGATGTGCTTCAGAGAGCTGGCATCAAATATCCAACCTTCTCCACCAGTGTCTTTAAGCGAGTGTCAGAGAAGGGTGCCTATTCTCATGTCTGTCAGTGTTTTATTGAACAGTTAACCCCAAATTTGTACAGTAGCTGTTGTGAGTCATGTGTACCCTACTTTTAAGTGATCCGGCCAGAAGCTTGTTGCGATAGGTTTATTTCAGATGGTGAAATGTTTGCTGCACTATGAGGTGAAATTTTGGGTGAGTTGTTAAACCTTGGGCACACCATGACCTCATAGCATTATTTCAAAGCTCAGCAAGGGAGGTATCCCTTATCTCTTTATGCCCTTAATCTAAAATGATTAAAATATTTATGCTGTAATCATTTTGTTATCAGTTGCATATTTGATGGCTTTCACATTGCTGTTAGTGAGAATTTGCAGCTTGCAAAATGGATGCTGTGTATCCGACATTAGAGTGGTGACAGACTTCAAAAGTATTTGACTTTTGAGTTCTGTGGGACATATTGAGCTGTTATAGGTGAAAGCTATTAGATAATGTAAGTTTCTTTTTCCCTTGAGGATTTGATATTCTATAAATTGTCATAGATGATTTTTGTGTTCATTTTTTTAGACAGCATGATTTTCCTTTTCTCATGAGACAAGCTTGGACCTGAGTTTGCTTTATTTCAAACATTTTTCTTTGTTCTACAACTAACAATCAACATTTGATTTAGCATTTGTTATAAATCAGCTCTTTTGAGCAGTTTCATCTTTGCTCATGTGCAGATTATGCAGGGATGTTGGGAAAAGTGACCTCTTGAATGTTTCCAAACCATCTGATTCTTTTGCTTACATATTTCGCACTTGCACAGGATTAGGTAGAGAACCCATAAAGTAAAACTGACTGAAGTGGAATTAGCCAGATTTACAGTATTGCTATTCCAAATAAAGAAACAAAAAGCAAGTTGCTGGAGCACTTCAAGCAACATTTGTGGAGGCAAAGGGGTGGTTGATGCTTCAGGCCGAGACTACATCTTTTGTGCTTCCAAATTTAAAAAAAACCTGTTCTCAATCGACAAATCCCAAATTATAACTATTCCAGCACTATAAGTTGTACAGACCTTTGTAATCATGTTGAGAAAATGCAGCTGAATTTTTAAAAATTGAGTTTTATTCAATAAAAATAGGAAAAAAAAGACTATTTCCCATAAGCTATGTAGGAAACCTTCCTCTCAACAAAAAACCATCCCCTCCAGAAAGCTATCTGCAGACCAAAACTATGACTACATGGTCAAAAAAAAAATCTTTAAGGCCAGGTTTTCAGATTTTCTGAAATAAAAGCTAAAGTATCTACCTTTTGTACTGCAAAGCACTTCTAACTTGCTCTTTTTATAAAATTATCTCTTGCTGTGATCTTGAAGTTAGAAGTGCAAACTTTAATTGGTTTTGTATTCACGATGACCAGAGAGCAATATAATTCAATACCTTTTTGGTTGCATTTTTAAATTTGGTTGCTATAAACTTGCAAGCAAAAGTAATCTATTGATTTGCTGTCTCTTATGGAAGGCTAGCATTATAAATGATGCATTGACTTCATATTTTGCTCCACTTAAGTTGCTATATTCTTTGTGAGGATTGACCTTCTGTTGCAGCGAGATTACCTGAATAACTTTCCACTTTAATAAGCAGCTAAAGAGCATAAAGATAAAAGGATCTTAAATATTTAATTGCAATATTATTGTAGGTATCAAAATTATTTACAATCTGTAGTTATGAATTTACTGTTTATGACTGAATACATCTATTTAGGCTTATTGTAAGGCTTCAAGGTTCTTTCATTGTTTATAATCAAATAATTTACAGAGCAGACCATTGTTAATAAATTATAAATCTTGCTTTCTAGTCTATTGCTGAAGGATTTAAAGAAGCTGTTCAATATGTACTTCCGCAACTACTTTTAGTCCCAATTTATCACTGTTTGCATTACTTCGAGCTGTTGCAGGTAAGATGTTTCCATTGCTAAACTGAGGTGAATTACGGCAAAATTACAAAATGAATAATTTCTTGTTATTAAGACCTTTACAAAGATGGGCAAGTGGAAAATCAGTTTCCTTTCTGCCATGTACTGTAGTATACCTTCTTGTATTAAGAAGTTTTGCCTTTCATTGTGTTGGGCTTTAAGATGACCTCCAAAGATCATTGAGCAGTGCTGCCATCTTCTGACAGCCCACTGTGTTCCTGATGAAATTTACATTTTTAAACTTTTGAAGATGGAATTGCAATCTCTTAAATCATTTGTGTGCAAATATTTGTGTAAAGAATTAAGTTTTAGGATGAATAATAGATATTGCTCATCACCAAGGGTGTCTCCTGAACAGTGTGGCTGGCAGACTGGACCCGTCAGTGGGTGAACCAGTACAAAGGTAAAATCTTCTTGACCTTGTCCTTGCCAAACAAGCTATCACAGGTACATAGTAGTGGTAAGACTGTCCATAGCATAGCCCTTCAGAAATGAAGACCTGCCTTCATACTATCCATAATGTTTTGTAACACTACCACTGTGATAAATGAGATGGATTTGGCTGCGCAGAACTAGACATTCTTGGCATCCTTCAGCAGAAGAACTGTAATTCATCACTATCTGTAACCTCTTGGCATAGCATATCCCTTAATAGCATATCCATAGCCTATGCCATTACTGTCAAACCAAGGGACTAACTCTACTTCAGGCAGGTGTGTGGAAGAGTCTGCCAGGAGCAGTATTAGGTGTAACTAAAAAGGAGGTAAGCAGATGAAGCCACAGCACACGAATGCCAACAGCAAAAAGAACATGAGGAGAAAATATGTTTTGTACTTATAGCACTTTCACCTTGCAATATGATCCCTTGTACTGATTTTAGTTTCTCCTGCCTTTCTCTTTTCTCTCTTCCCCTCCTCCCTTTCCCTGTATTTTAAAATGAACTTTTCTCTAATTTTATCCTTTTCTGATAATAAGCCATTGAGCTGAAACATTAATTCTTTCTCCTGCCACAGATGTTGCTTGAGCTGCTTAGTATTTAATGAGCACTTCATTGCTCTTTTTTTTATTTCAAATTTCCACCATCTGTAGTTTTTATTTCTTTATGACTGGAAAACAGTTACTGTTGATAAGTTTTACTGAAGTATAAAATTTTTATTGCCAAGCTGGTTTGACAGTTTCTGGGACATGTGCTTAGCCTTCTCCAATCAGGCCCATGAAGGGGGCCATATATTTCATATTATTGACAGCAAAATTGAAAGCATAGAAAATCATGGAAAAAATGTTCAAAATTGTGTTGATAATCAACTGGACTAGGTCATTAGAAATCTGGGGATAAGGTGGTGGAAATCTGCTCTGGAGGTGGACTTTACTTTTGGCCTTGTACAGAAAGGACTCCGTGGGGGCCAAAAGCAAAGAACAGAATATGTGAGATAATTCAAAACAAAAACAGGCAAGCAGACAGAAGCATAATACCCTATATTAGTTTTCACTGTATGTGATTCTTTCACCAGACCAGTGAATTAATGGGACATAAAATATATCCTAATGCTAGATACATGTTACAGATCTTTGAAGTTCAAAAATTCTTTCCAACTTTGGTGTTGGGCAGATGCAAGTCTTCATTGTTGCAGCTGTAAAGCTAAATAAATTAGCTGCCTTGTTGCAGCTTCTGTGTTTGAACTCTGCATAAGCCTACTCATGATTTAGTATGAATTGTTACTTCATGTAGAACAGCCCATACATTTGGGCTCAAATTGGGCCAATTTTGAGTTGGAGCAGTAAAACTTTGCCCTCTTGTCTCCTTCCTATTCTGTACTTCATGCTCCCTCTTGGTGCTCTTTCTACTTCCTTTTCCATCTGTGCAATACTTCAATTTTCAGAGGAATGACCTCTTCCAATTCAGAGGAATGCTGTGGGGTTTATGTGCAGTAGAATATCAGAGGCCCCTTAGCAGGCCATTCCAAGATTCACTGAGCATCCTTGATAGATTAATCCGATAATTCTGAGGGAAATACCAACGTCATATCAGGAATAATATTCCAGTAATAAATTTAATGCACCAGTGTGGAGAATCATTAATTTTTGTAACAGATGATAGGTTAGGGTTTGGTAGAAAATTTGTGTTCAAAATCGAAGATGTTTAGAATCATCCATCCTGCTTCTAGAAATGGCTTTTACTGCTTTTCCAACTGGTATTCCAGTGACACTGGCCTTTCAATGCTTTTCATTCTTTTACTCACATGCTAACTTAGAAAGGCAAAACGTATAGCAGTAGTCACAGAAACACCAGCTGGATGGTGAGTCGAACCAATGGAGTTAAAGCATATAGGTGCTGGGAAGGGAAAGGAAAGGAGCCCCAAGAAACTCTGAAGTGGATCTTTCATCAGCATTCAACCATTGTGGAGGGGTGGGCAGGCAAGTCTAAGTGCTTGGCTTTGCTGGCAGAGATCCGTAATGCAGAGGAGTAGAAATGTGTATTTATCGATGTGGGTGGTTGCCAGCTCATTATTCTTCTGGAAACTTGGGTCTCTGTCCTCTTTCTTTTCCTCTGACTTTTGGTACTACTGCAAGTATCAGATACAAATGGCACTCAGTTTGGATTCATCCCATATTGTGTTTGAAACTTTGTCTTTTGGCATCTTTCCACTGGAAAAAAGCTAAACTAGTTTAATTTGCCTCCAGCAATAATCTCTTCTCTTCTGTCTGCATCCAGCAGAGTTCATTTTGATGGCTTGGCTGTTGAAAGGGAGTAACTGCTAATGAGAGGTGTTGCTTTTGATGATGGGGCCTTCTGTAGAGACAAAAAAAACCTCTGACTAGCTTGCCTCTTAAATGTAAGAGTCCAGGAGAAAATTAGGTGCACTGAGTGATGTCTGGTGTACATTTAAGTAATTAATTCCCTCTGCTTTACAAGTTTCCCTTTTTTTTAAACAATACTCAGCCCATGAGTGTTTGCTGCCTGATTGTTATACTTTTCCATGTGTATTGAGTGTTCTTTTGTGTCTCTTCAGGCTACTTCCAAATGCAAGAAACTTGGTGAATCACACACACATTGTGATTGGAGGGAGGGTGATGTGGGAGGGGTTGTTGTTTGGACTCAGCTGTCTTTTTGTTATAATCTTTATCCAGATGGTCATTGTTTTGTGAGTAGTCAGGTTACACATGGATACTAACAAGTTGATGAATTGCAAGAGCTTAGTCATATATCCTTAGAAACAAATTTCTTGTGAAATAATATTTTTCTTTTTCAGCAATCAATGAGTGCAATCAATTCACAGACATAGATGTTCATTATTCATTAATTTGTTGCTTTTATTGATTATTCACTTCTAAATGCTTCAGGAGAGAGCCAATGATCGATGACTGGGCAGCATAGGCTTTTGACTGCATTTAGCAATCTCTTGCATCAGATTGAATGACTAAAGTGACACAGCAATGTGCTAACAGCTATGTGGATTTCAGCAGTACACGGGTTAGAGCTTGGGTGGAGCAGGGTGAT
Source organism: Rhina ancylostomus (assembly GCA_030265395.1). NCBI lineage: Eukaryota > Metazoa > Chordata > Chondrichthyes > Rhinopristiformes > Rhinidae > Rhina > Rhina ancylostomus. Next base: position 113,756,587 of record JARFYF010000001.1, read on the forward strand.
GTTAGGGGGGTAGAAGAAACATGACAATCACACAGATATATGGTTAGAAGCTCTGCTTGCTTCAGTACAGAGAGGGAGATTGTAATGGTGTTGGTGATGAGACCAAGGATGAATCGCCATATGTAATGATATAGGAGCGAGTAAAAATAAAGCAAGGTGAGTGTAGTCCCACTAACTGGATGAATTTGGAAAGGCTTCAGAAGAGGATGGTGTGGCCGGTGGTTGAAGATTGGTTGAGAAGGACAAAGGTGGTAGGAATGCCTCTGCCACAGGCACATAGGATGCCATTAATGGTTCAGGTAAAAGCCATTTTGTTACAGGGCAGGTGCAGGAGATTGCTTGGAATGATTTAGACAAGAAATTCTGAGAAATGTGACGATTTGGGGAGATTTCTTCACGTCCTTTGAAAAGGAAGGTTGGGGATGAAGTGTAGCTTTACAAGGATGGAAGGGTAAAGACATGAATTGGGTTTGCTGTGGAGAGGGGTGATAACTTGCAGACTTGAAAGAGAAGGGAGAAGCATTGCAATAGCCAGGAACATTGGGAATGGGAAGGGAATTTCAACATTTCAATTTAAATAGTGTTGAGGGAGCCTCAGGATGTCTCCTGAATAAGATCCCAGATGGCACAAAGGAAAATAACAGTCTGTAGAAAGATGGTCATACAGGAGCAGGAATCCAGCAAATCTTAGAAGTTTGTTTCATGGGCTAAGGGAAGCAGCAGAGACAACCAATGGTCATGAACTTAGTGTCAAATTGTTCAATGAGTTCTTTACACATTGTTGGTAAATAAGGGTTTGAAAAATACATCAGAGAGAACTTTTAAGAAAATAGTTTATAGTAGAAGAAAGAAGCTGGGAGTTTTCTGCATTACGGGATAATCTTCGAATAATGAGCAGATTTGATGTAGAGAAGAAAGACTGATTATTTTACGCATGTGGTCCAAACTGGTACGGTGAAGAATGGCTGAGACAATTTTGCCCACAGTAGTACAAGTCTGCATCCTTTGTGTTTTAGGGAGCAAAAATGAGGGTCATGCAAGTTGAGAAAGGATACAAGTTTTAATGGGGAAAAGGATCAAGGATGGGGACAAGGATCTGGTTGGGATTTTGTAAGCACAGGTTGAAATATATTGGGGATCTTTTTTTCCTGGAGGCACAAGAAAGAAGGAAATATGATTGGGGGGTGGTTTGGATGCTGTGCCAATCAGAAGTGGTCCCATCTGTGATTTGAGAAAATGGGAGCAGTAAAGCCATGTGAGATGAAGAGGTCCAGGAAATGACTTGTCACTATGGTTTGGCAAGTTTACGTGAGAGGAGTAGATTTAAGTGAGGATATGAGGAGAGAGAGCAGAATAAATTTGTGAAGGTTGACATAAGTGAGGATGAAAAGTCATAAGATCTGGAAGAAGGAAAGCATTGAAAATTTTTATTATATTCAGATGTGCCCTAAAGAATGAGAATTAATTTTTAAGAGAAGTTACTGAGATAAGGTGAGGAACATAAAGAAAAGTAAAGTGTCAAAGGAGGGTTGGAACAGGCAAAGTTTAACTTGGTAATTAGGACTGCATTGCCCTGCAGTGATTTAGATTCCACAATAGTAGGTTCATTGACAAAGGTGAAAAGCTCCCACGTTGTCATCTGAGTGGACAGGGTGAGGACAAATGCTATGACGGGTCAGAAAGTAAAGGTTGCACTAGTCATACATTCTAATGAGTTTTGTGTGTTTGCTTCCATTTTAACTTATTACAGTTTTGAAATTGAATTATAACCTGTGCTTTAAATTTTATTCTCCTTTTGACAGGGGGGAACTTAATTACAATAACGCCTTATCATTATGCACGGTGACATTGCTTATGAAAAACCTGTGCTCATGGTTCAAGGTATAAAATACACCAAGCAAACAAGTACTGAAGGACTGAGTGCCCATTATTTGGTTTATAATGTTAAATATTTGAGCCTATCCAGGTCTTTCAGCATCTGAAAGAATTCATTGTTTACAAGTGAATATGGGGCTGGGTTTCACTGTAATTATAACTGGTTTTCATTGTCTTTTTCTGCCACTCTTTCATAAAAATGTTTTCATAATGAAAGGTTTAGAAGGTTATGGGCCAAATGCTGGCAAATGGGATGAGCTTGGATCAGTTGGGCCAAAAGGCCTGTTTCTGTGCTATATAACTCTGACTCTATGACTGATATTAGTCCAACAGAATTGCCCCTTTTATAGTGGAATAGGTAAAAAGTCATGGTGTCGCCCTCTTAATGTTATTTTAAATTGCCTTGAGAGGAATATTTCCATGTTGGTTTTCACAATGGCGAACCTGAGCTTACTCCTATGGTAATTTTATATCCAAACTTTTTATTCTTTTGGCTTTAAAATTACAGCAACTGCAAGAGAAAAGTAAAGATGGAGAAGACAGGGAGTGTTTGAAACAAGCCATTACTACCTTGCTGAATCTCCAATGCAGTATGGAACGTATCTGCAATAAACACCTACCTAAACGCAGGGCCGGGTAAGCTAAAATGTTTTGACATTTTTTTCTCTTTGTGTTGCAATATGTAGTTGACGCCTTTTTGACACACCCTTGTCAGATTGACCAGAAATCCAAAATAATTTGTTTGCTGGCCAAATTTGTCTTTGTTCCATTCATATTTGTATGTGAATTATAAGAGTTCATGTTGTACATTAACAGATGCTTTTACCCAAAACTACATTTGGGAGTAATATTTTTTAAATTCAGTAGTTGCCCAGTAACCTGTTATGGTTAAAAATCAGCTGCGAGAATTGCAGCTAGTTGCTGTTGGCTGTTAGGGATGACTAAGTGCTTTCTTGAAACATTTTATCACTCTCATGAATGTGTGGGGTTAGGTGAAAAACAATTTACTTTCATGCATGTGATGGATTTTTATTTTAAAGATTACCACTTGCCTTAATGTCATGGTACATCTTTCTAACATTGAACAGAAATTAGCATAACGATTTTTGTCCCGTGGCTGCTAATTGGTTTTTTAAAATCTTGTCAGGAATGGCCAGCCTTGCTAATGGTGTCCAGAAAAAAATCAAAAAAAGAACCAAAAAAAAATCATTAATGGATTGAAAATGAGAGAGACCTAGAAAGAAAACAGAGCAAAAACTATTACTATTTGGATATTTCTGAGGGTTAATAGTCCTCTGTGTCCTCTAGCTCATACTTCTATCCAGTTTTAATTACAAAAGTTAAAAGGAAAAAATTGGGTGGAGAGTTCTTCTATAATGTTCTGATTTGAATGTAGCAAATGTAGTTAAACAATAAAAGCTTTATTCTTATAAAAGTCAGATTAATTGAGTCTTTTGATCATTTGAAGACCTTTGCTAGAGGAAGCATGCCACCCTCTTGATATTTGGATTGATGATCTCAAACTTGTGGGTAAATCACTAAAATTGCCAAGCCCAAAGGATGGTTTATTGTCTTTGTGAAATAATTTGGTGCTGGAGAATGAGGTTGAGACAGAATAAAATGTGTTTTACTATGTTTTGAACCATATCTATTACTAAGAGTGCTTAATAGTTACATAACCAGGAGATGCATTCAAGTCTGTTTCTATGCCTGTGTGCCGAAAAAAAATTCTTGTAAGTTTTTAAGCAGCTTATTTGAACTCTCCTATGTTTTTTACAAGTATGATTGAACTTATAAAATATTGTGCCATAAATTTCAAATAACAGCATGTGGTCCAATTGTTATATAACAATATCTAATATTTAAACTTTTTTTGTTACTTAGAGAACCTTTACCTCGCCTCTACAACCATCAGATAAGAAGTAAACATCTTGCTATCAAGAAAATGAATGAAATTCAGAAAAACATTGACGGATGGGAGGGGAAGGATATTGGACAGTGCTGCAATGAATTTATAATGGAAGGAACACTAACACGAATTGGGGCAAAGCATGAGCGACACATTTTCCTTTTTGACGGCTTAATGATCAGTTGCAGGATTAATCATGGGCAGTCCAGGTTACCTGGCTGTAGCAATGTTGAGTACAGACTCAAGGAAAAATTTCTAATGCGAAAAGTGCAAATCATTGACAAAGATGACTCTTATGAATACAAGCATGCATTTGAAATTCTTTCTAAGGATGAGAACAGTGTAATATTTGCTGCCAAATCTGCTGAAGACAAAAACAATTGGATGGCAGCTTTGATTTCACTTCAGTATCGAAGTACCCTGGAACGTATGTTGGATACAGTTCTTCTATGTGAGGAGAAGGAGCAGCCACTCAGACTGCCAAGTCCAGATGTTTATAACTTTGCAGAAGAAGATTCTGAAGAGAACATAGTGTTTGAAGAAAATGTCCAAACTAAATCTGGAATACCAATCATAAAAGGAGGAACTGTGTTAAAATTAATTGAGAGGCTGACATACCACATGTATGCAGGTAAATGTAGATCATGTTGATGGACAAATGGAATTTCCCATATTAAATTTTTCAATTCTAGTTAACTAATCCACAGATATACCATATCTTTTAATTTCTGTTCATTATGTAATTTTACTTGGGTGGTTTAACTGACTAGGGCAAAACCTTGGAATTGTACAGCAAAGGAAATGAATGAGATAGAGAACTGCATAGAAATTCATCATCGTGTGGTAGAGATAAATGAGCTGTGTAGTGGGAGCAGTACATTGTACCCTGCCTGTGAAATGTAGCTCCAGTGAAGCCAATAGAATTGAATCTCAGAGGTGAGGTGCAACCTGCTACTCTTCCCTTAGAAAGCATATTGCACTACTCACCTGGGAGGATGTTGTAGTTATCTGAAGAGGGAAAGCTAGCTGGAAACATTCTCTTCAATAAATGTTGCCTTGTGAGTTTTACTTGGGTTATCCTATATACCTAAATTGCACATTTTAATCTGAGTTCTTTTCATGTCTGAGTATATCTTGATTCTTGAAAGCATCATTAAAAAAAATGTTTCAGTTACGTGAAGCTAAAACAGAGCCCGCACACCTGTCGAGTGGTCTGCAATCTTAAACTAACCATTTGTATTTCCTATAATAATTTGAAGCAGGTGACAGAATATGGTGAACCCATGATCAATACCTTGTTATTTCTATTTTGCACCATTTATTTATTTTTGTAACTTGCAGTAATTTTTATCTTTGAGTGTTGCTGCAAAACAACAAATTTCACGACCTACGTCAGTGATAATAAACCTGATTCTGATATAAGTCAAGAAATGCAAGTAATTCAGAAAAACACCGGGGGGGTAAAAAAACTTTTGAGCTAGAGTTTGTGGTCAATGGTAAAGGGACAGCACCTGCCACTGATCCTTGCGGAAAGCTTCCACAAGGATCTCGTAATGTCCATGGCAAGAGCTACTCCTTTTCTGATGCACATTATTGTCGCACATTATTGTCACACATGCCAACCTCCTGCTTCTTCACCCTCCATAGTTGCTCATCATCACCCCCTTTTCATCCTACCATGACCCCCTCCTTTTCATCCTACCTTGACCCCCTCCTTTTCTTGGTCAAGTACAGTATGGTAACTTTGTCATGTAGGATGATGGTGTGTGTCAGTGGTCAACTCTGTGCTGAACATTGTCTGGTGTGGCTCAGGAGCTCCACTTTGGAAAAGACTGTCTCTACTGCACTCTATGCTGATGAAGGCAGTGATCTGAGAAGTTGCAAAATTTTGTAATGCCTTTATAATCGGGTATAGCATTGGTTAAATTGAAATATTCACTTCAGATGCTGTTGTTAGTATGCACTGATTCTTGGTAGAGCATTTCTACTTGGACCATTGTGCTTATTCATTTAGAAATGTATTATGCAATATTTTACTAGTGACGTGTGTTTTGCTCATTCAGCTGTCTGAATACAGATGACCATTGTGCTGTATAGCTCCCACCTGCAAGGAGTTGACACTACTCTTGCCATTCCCCCTATCTAAACAAAACCAATATCCACAGCTTTGTGTGGAAAGACACTAAATTAGTTTTTTAAAAGTTTTCTTTGGTTGCATTCGTACTCTGCTTTCACCAGTTTCAAAAGTTAGATTTGTATACCACAACACCAAGTTCTCTGAAAATAGTTGCTGTTTGTCATGGGTCAATATTTTGTTCTAAAGGTTTTTGATGCACACTGCAAACCAAACAGCAGAATATTAGTAATTTGATATTTATTTACAGATCCTAATTTTGTGCGCACTTTTCTGACGACATATCGTTCATTCTGCAAACCCCAAGAGTTACTGAGCTTGTTAATAGAAAGGTAAATGAGTCTTAACTAAATTCTATATATAAAAAAAACTTGCTCTGCTTTTTTTTGTTGGTGGTGTGATCCATTTGTATTAAATATTTTTTGTGGAATCTTGACTTTTATATAGGTTTGAAATACCTGATCCAGAGCCTACTGAGGCAGATAGACTTGCCAGGGAAAAGGGTGAACAGCCAGTCAGTGCAGAGTTGAAACGGTTTCGAAAGGAGTATATCCAGCCAGTGCAACTCAGGTGTGTTTACATTTTCAAAAGAAGTATTACAAGTTGATAACTATTGTTACTGGCTTCAGTTAGGGTAAGGTGTAGACCCTAACTGAATCATTCAAACTTTATTCTGCTGATGTAGTTTGCTATAGACTTCGTTTGATTTGGCACCTGGAATGTTAGGGCAAGATATGATCCTTTGTAGGCATATGTGAATTGTTTATAGAATTTTCCTGCAACATTTGAAAAGCAATTCACACAGATGTCATTCCTTGGGCAATCAAAATTATGTGCAGCTGGCTGAAAAAGTGATCGAGTATTTCAGATTTCATGCTTGCATGTTCAGATGTAACAACTGATTTCCATTAGTAAATTCCATACCATTCTGAACTGTCAGCAATAAACCCTTTCAAGGTTCGACACATCAGTTCAAGAATCACCCTTTCAAAAACAATCTATGAAATAAATATGCACTTAAGAAATTGTAGAAAATAGTTCAAATATATCCAAAGTTGATTTTGTGCAATGGATTTCTCAGACTGCATCACAACAGAGTGTTCTGTGTTCATGTGGGAGAGTGTCCCACACTGAATAAGAGCTGCTTGGAAGCAAAAGTCAATAATTATTATGTGGGACAGGGCACGATGGTGTCTAAACGGGGAATCAGTGAGGCGTAAAACTGTGCAGCAGATGCTAGCAAGAGTTGAGGAATAGCACGAAAGAAGAGAGACGTGGTTACACAACAAAGTGGAAGCATGAAGCTTGCCAAAAGGGAAATCTGCATTATGCAGCACACTGCAGAAAGGGGCAACCATTTCCTTTCTAAACCAGCTAGAACAGTGTGCTTTGCACAGTTACAGTTGCCTCATTATTAATTCAATATAGCTTTTAAATATGCAGCAAATAAATCCTGCTTTTGGTATTCTTCCATAGTTAGATGGTGTTATATTAAGTAAAACAATTATATTGACATTTCTAAAAAGCCAGTCAGATTCTTTGCTAAAACTGTGAGATAGTGCAGTTTGCATTCAAAGCAACTTTGAAGCACCATGACCAAGCCTCATTAGGAAGCAGCAGCACCTTGGAATGGAACCATGCAGATAGAATGAACATGTATTTGAAAATGAAATGTATATAATGTAATGCATTAAGTAAGATTTAGAAACCTCATTAGCTTGGTTTTCTGGGACTATTTTCGCTCTTATTGAGAACAGGGTTAATCTCTCCTGGTGTATAATTACACTGTGTTCCATTATTCACATGTATGCCTCACAATGGGGGTGAAAGGTTACCCGGAATAAGTAGGAATGTAGAATTAAGGTTACAATCAAATCGGTCATAATCTCATTGAATGGCAGAGCTGGATCGAGGTACCAAATGGTTAACTCCTAATTCATATATTTACATGAAAACGTGTCCTTTCAGATAATGTAAATTTTTAAAAAATATACTTTTTTCCCCACTGTGGAATAATCAGTGCTGGTGCTGTGCAATTTGTTTGCCCAGGTTTCTTGGCCCAGAAATCATATCACACTGGGAAGGATGCATTAATCCAGTGTTCCACAGCAGGCCAATGCATGATTTGTGCACAGGGATACTGCTGCCATATTTTAGTGCATATAAGGCACAAAGCACAAATGGACAGGCCATTTAAAGCACAAAGGTACTTCCTCCACTCGTTCAGGAAAAGAACAGTGAAAGAGGAAGTCAGGTAGGTTGCAGATTGTTGAGGCCTCAGTAGAGAGAGCTCCAGGAGGGGTGAGGGTCATAAAAGGGCTCAATGCCTCAAGGATCAGATCATTAGGAAGGAGGGTATGGGGTGGCACAGGTGTAGTTGGGATATTTGGGGTCTTAATCAGGGGACAATGATCAAGGTCGAGGTCAGGTTGAGGCAGGGGCAGTTGAATTCTAGATACAGTGGTGTTGGGATGGGGTCAGAATCAAGCAAGTTACGGTGCAGGGGAATCCAAGGAAGACCCTCACCCATGTGTAATTTTTAACTTAAAATTGTAGCTGGCTCCAACCACAGGCTCTACATGCTGGAAACCGTGTTGGCAGGTCCCCCTTTAAGTATTGTTGAATTAGGCCTGACATTTGTTGAGAAGATCTGCTGTTTGAGTGCCACATACACAACAAGTGAATTTCCTGGAAGTGTCATCCAATGATATATCACATGCTCTAGGTCAGCACTGCATGTTCGGACATCTCTGTGTGTTAACAGATTTCAAGAACAACATGTTTAGTGGTACTTATCCAATAAAATCTTATTGTGAATTTAAACATTATGCTCTGCTGTAGAATTGCTAGGCCCTGCTTCTGTATTGTTGTGGTTCAAAGAGTAAAGATCATAGAGAATAATGTAACTTTATTACTGGTACTGAACTTCATTGGGAGAGTAGAATTAAAGGTAATTAAAATGGAATGCTTTGAAACGGAAATATTTTGACATGTTACCATCTTGCACTGGTACTTTCACACCAAGTACAGACCAATACAAAGCAGACTTATAGCAACAATACTTCTAGCAACAAACAATGTGCTGGAAGAACTGAGCAGGTCAAGCAGCATCTGTGGGAGGAAAGAAATCGTCAACATCTTGGGTTGAAATCCTGCACCAGAGCTGAGAGTGAAGAGGCAAGACGGCCGGCATAGAGGAGAAGGGGGGTGGCAAGAAAGGATTCCGAGACGAATGGTGGACTGTGGAGGGGTGTGTGAGATGATGCCGGCGGTGCCGGGTAGGGGAGGTGAGCAGGGGATGGAGTTGGAGCACTGTGGCAGGTGAATTGATAAATGGAGGCAGACAGAGAAGGAAAAGAGAAAAAGCAGACCGAGCAAGGTAGGGGAAGGGGAGTGCAAAGATGGGAGATGGATGCTGGAGGGAGATAAGCAGGAACACAAAGCACTACCAGTGCTGGACTCAGATAAATAAAGGAGGTGAGAATGTCCCAT
>JARFYF010000001.1:113779339-113791181 GCA_030265395.1 Rhina ancylostomus
AAGTTTAATTAGCTGTAAGCCTTCCTGAGTTTGTTCATTTGGTCAGAAAATTAGTCAACCCCTTGAAGTTGGGAGAGGAAGTATAGTGGTATGACATCTAAGCATATTTGATGGAAGGTAGTTTCAGAATGAGGTATAATACCCTTCATGGTTACAATAATCTGTTCACAAGTATGGTTTATATTTATGCAAGAGAAAGCATAATTTTAATGGAACATCATTGTGCCTAGAAATTCATTCCTGGTCAGTTGTGCTAAATGTTCCCTATGGTCATTTCAATATTGTGTACACAATCTCTCAAACTGATTTCCATTGAAGTCAATGGAATGAATTTCATAGGCAGAGTACAGTGTTCTGATAAAGTATATTTAGTGCCACTGACCAGGAATAAATTTGTAGGTAGTGGCACCTTGCTAACTGCACATTGAATAAAATTGGTACTTTGTGGTTTATAAACAAGCTGTAATATTGCATTTTCCAATTTTAATGAATATTTATAGAGATGCATGTTACAGATAATAAAGACGCAGACTGAGACTAATTTGATGGCTGTTTTGCTTACTTGTTACTCCTGTGCTTTCTGCAGGTAGTTCAAGTTCAATTTGCTCTACAGTCTTTGCTCCTGTTCACATTTCTGGTGGTATGTCTTTCCATGCTGGGATTTTCCAGTATCTTGGTCAATGCTGTTGGCTTCCTTATTTATGTGGCTGGCCTCTTCATAGATGACTAGGCATGAATGTTACTAATTTGATGCTTGTGTCTGCCTTTCTTTGCAAATAATTTAAAGAGTCTGATTAACAGTGTTTCTCTGTTACTGCTTAGGGTCTTATAAGGTTGATTCATAATATTTTAGATCATTCTGATTCTGTGATCAAAATTGCAGTTAAATGCCACTCAAGTGATTTAGTCCTTTGTTGCAATTTTATTCAAATTCCTAATTTACTTTTGAATAGTGATATGATGGACCTGTACTACTGTTCCTATTAATGTATTAGCAAAGCAAATTACTGAATCTTATTGCAGAGCATGCATTTGCATCAAATCTAGTGTAACAACAATACTACATGGAATATAAAATCTAAGCTTTTTATTGCATATAATATGTAAAATGTGTGGGATAGCGCATATGTAATGTGAGATGATTTCATGTGTTAAATGAACCATATTGATCTGCTCAAATATCTGGATCTTGAAAGTGGTTCTTATCCAATACTAACCAACATTGTAACTGCCAGCACACTGATTTCACAGTTGCCTCATTGAAATGAATTTGAAAAACTTAATTCATCAGAATTCAATATAGTGATTAAATTAAAGCTACAAAAATAACTTTTTGTAAGAATTATCAAAATGATGAAAACTTTTTTAAGTAAAAAAATTAATGTAAAAAATATAGTTTTAATTACTGTTTTCAGCATTACTAAATGGGAAAATCCTTCATTTTCTCAGTATCTGGTGAATTAAAAATGAAATTCACTTTCTGTTCACCCTATAGTGATGTAATCATTTTGATGTAATAGTTTAGAATTAGATCTTATGGATGCCTTGCTGCCTCTATGCCGTGTGTTAGCAATATGGTGGGAAATTGCCCACCATTTTGAAATACTTTTCTCGTTTGATGAAAGCACTTAGCATTCAACAAGTTAAATGTGACATAATTTGCATGTAGAACATACTAGGATATAATTTATCATTTGTTGGAGGGTTTTATTGATTGGGGAAGAAAAAAATTCAAGTTAAACTCATTCCAGTTATACAAATCACCTGTGTTTTGAAATACATCCAAGGCTTGATTGTGCATATCATTGATATGTTATCATGTCTTAATTATCAGATATTTCTAAGCCATTTGTCATTTTTCTTTTATAGGTAGCAACAGTATTTTTGCACCTGTCCTGTTACCACCATCAAGTAAGTTGAGCCCATTTACTTCATTTTTGAGATGAAAGCCCTTTTGGGATGAGTTTCCACATGCATACTGACAATATCTCCTCTACCTCTCCATCATATTTCTTTATCATCTCCCATGCCTGATTATTTTCTTCAGTTCTTTTTTGACCTCTGCATGAATGAGCTGCAATTGTTTCCGTTTTTATAATGGGAAAACTAAAGACACTACCTTTAGCACCTGCTATAAATTCTTCTTATTACGCTTCTTTGCAGCTCTTGCATTGGATTGTTAGCATCCTGTTTAAGTTTGAGCTTTTTTTGTTAACCCCATGTGATCTTCTTCATTTTGACTATAACGCCTTCACCAATACTGTTGCCTAACTTTACTGAAACACTCACGCATGCCTTTATCACTTCTATTCCATAGCTCCTCCCTGGCCTCAAGTCAATCAAAACTCAGCTACTAGTCCTGTATCCTGTATTAGCAACCACTCATCCATCCTTTCTCTTGCTGAACTACGATGAAGTACTTTTCCCCCAATATCAGTAATTTAAAATTCTTTGTACTGTGTTTGAAACCCAGCCTTACAGTCTCACCAAACTGGATGTGAACCTTCATGAACTTGCAATTTCTCTGACATTGGCCTTTGTAAAAAAAAATCTTCACTTCCTTTGTTCTGCTATTGTGACAGTGTTCAGTTGCCTAGCCCCATGCTCTGGTATTCCCACACATAACCACTTTTCGGGAGATTTGCTGAATTCCTCCAGCAGATTGTTTCTTGCTATAAATGCTTTTGCCGCCTTCTCTTGAAACCGTCATTAGTTTCTACTGCTTCTAGTAACTGGTTCAGCAATAATTTTGCGTACAATCTTCTGTGAAACATCTTGAACATCTTCCCCAAGTTGAGGATGCCACAGTGGCTCAAAAGTTAGCTCAATTCTAGGACCCATATTCCATCTCGACTTTGGAAGCCATCTATGGTTCCATCTATATAGTTTGTATATTCTGAACTCTGATTGCATGAGTTAGTGTAAATTATCCCTTTTTGTGCATAAGTGGCAAAAGAATCAAATGGGAGTTGATGTGTGTGTGGGGGGGATAAGTTAGGGGGCTACAGGAAAACAGGTGAGAGGAAATGGGAGTAATAGGATTGCTCTGAGAGCCGGTATGGATTTGCTGGGCCAAAATGGCCTGCTTTGTAGTAAGCGAGTTATTAATAAAAGGGGCTTTATAAATACAAGTTACTATTGGGTTATGCCGGGCAACTAAATTATAAATTTGAAATAAGTGATTTTACTTTAATATTTCCTTTCCAGAATCTCACTCCATTTCAAGTCTTCATAGGCCAAGTGAAGATTTACCTGCACCACCACCTGTTCCTCAACGAAGGAAACCTGATCTAGATGTGGCAAATTTTAAGGTAAAGGAAATGCTATTGTACAATTTGAGCTTTTGCTCTGGTTTCACTCTCCAGCAAGCCTGTTGATCTCTCAGTCCATCCCACCTCCCTGGATTCCCTTGATCACTCATCTTTTATCCAGCGTGCCCTTTTTGTGGCATCCATCATGTGGATCAGATTTTTCCACTACCCAGAATCTTGACTGTATCTGGCACCATGCATAGGAATGCACTGTGGGCAGAGTGGAGGGCTTATGGAGGGATGCCAGGGATTGTGGATGCCAGAGATGAGTTTTTCAGTCTGTCAGATGACCAACCTGTTAAATATAGGTGCAAGTGAAATGGGATAAATCTGGTTGAGGTCTCTCCAGGACTGACCCCAATGTCATGACTAATACATTCATTATGAATCATTTTAAAATACCGAGTAAAAGATTCAAAGGGATGTAAGGTTTTTTTTTGTTATGTGGAGAGTAGTTTAAAAAATCACTGCCTGTTTCAGTTGTGAAAACAGAATCATGCAGGACTTTCAAAAGAACTGGATGGGCATTTGAGGGAGAATAATTTGGAGGGTTATGAAGAAAGAGTGGGGTAATAGGCCTTAAGGGATTGCTCTAGTTGGTGGAGGTTCAAACGATGGGCTGAATGCCAGCTTCTGTAGTGTAATGGTGTAACAATTCCATAATTCACATGGCTCTGTCCTTCTCCCCATTTACTGTCTGTTCAGACCCTTTTAGAGTCAGAGTTGTACTGCATGTAAACAGGCCAATCGGCCCACCATGCCCATGCGGACCAATGGGCATATCCATATTAATCCCATCTTCTTGGATTTGGCCCATAGCCTTCTAAGCCTAGGCAATTCAACTGCATGTCCAGACACTTAAATGCAACAAGCAACTCTGCCTCCACCACTTGGGCATTGTATTCCAGGTACCTGTCATTCTCTGGGTGAAAAAATTTTCCCTCTGATTCCCCCTAAATCTCTCTCCGTCTTGAGATTTGCATGAAGTGGAATAAAAGATTACTATTGGAGTCCTTAGAGACTGATGCTATTTCTGTTATTTAAGTATAAATCTAATGTTTCACTGTTGACATTCCTCAATTCATTAAAAGAAACTCTGACATGAATTTCATTTCTTTATTTACAGCTAGGTTCACATATTCCAGATAGCCCTCCTGCTATTCCACCACGGCTGCCTCGGATTCCTGTATTATGTGGTCCCTCTGATGGGTCACTGCACAGTCCGCCTCCACCTCCTCCAAGGGATCCACTGCCTGATACACCCCCACCCATACCAACAAGACCTCCTGAGATCTTTATGAATGATCCATTTAATCTTCAGCCACCACCAAAGGGCCGCCTTCATCGGGATCAAGATTGGTACAGAGAATCCAGCTCTAACCTCAATTCCCCCAGTACTCCTCCTCCAACACCCTCTCCCAGGGTTATGCGACGTTGTTCTAACCACAGCAACCCTACTTATCCTTCTGCTCCACCTGTACCTCCCAGACAGAACTCTAGTCCACAGCTACCAAAACTTCCACCAAAGACTTACAAACGAGAGTTATCACATCCTCCTTTGCACAGAGGTGGACTGCCATTGCTGGAAAATGCAGAAATTCCTCACTGACACTAAATTTCCTTGCCAGCACTGTGGGAAATTGGGCAACTGTATTAAGGCACTGAGGCAAGAAAATGTTTTGCTGTTTTTAAGCTTTTTTTGTCTTCTAATTGTTAGTAGCCGTACACTCAAGGAGACTGTAATTAAGAACCTGATATTGGAGCAAAACTGAATCATCTTGTTTCTTTCAGACCACAGCACAGATTACTGTTGTGATCTTCTCTCAGGTGATCAGTAATATTTTCTTTCCTCAGACTTGCAGTGCCAACGTTATTACCTTGAAGTGTAACAAAAGTTTGCATTTGCACTGTACAATTGAATTAAATTATTTGAACTAATCATTGCACTGAGCCAACGAGATAAATCCTTGAGACTTATTTGAGCTCTAGTGGCCTTGTTAAGTGATGGAATTTTACAGACATCAGGAAGGTTATAATGCTGATCATTTGTGACCTATTTAGTTATTAGCATGAGCTATACAGGTATTTTACCAATGCAGTGAATATTTGGTGCAGATTACCTATAGACAGAGTTTATAAAATGTGGCATCTCCTTCAAATTGTTGATTTTGTATCTTGTGTTCTGTTGGTTGGCTGCTCCAAATATTAGAGAAGAAAATATAACACTAATTTGGAATTTTTGAATGGGAAAAGCTGTCTAACCTCCACTAGAATGTAGGATACTGTAGCCAGTTTGTGAAAAATAAGCAGTAATAACTAAAGATAAGAATTTCTTTCACTAATTATTGTAAACATACATGTTTTTTCAGATGTGCCTTTTGATTTCATTTGCAGATGAGTAACTTCAATTATCAAGTCATCTAAGCACTCAAAAGTGAGAACAAAAATAAGATGGGTGAATGTATGATTTTGTTTTCACTTTATACATACAGATAATGACAGCTGTTCTATTTAGACTGAGGTGAATTATGTGAACAGTCTACTACCTGTATGTAAAGTTAGAATCTTAACTGCTGTGGATCAACAACAACAAAAAAAATCCTTCTGATGCAAATCTCAGTGCTAAACTGGCTCTGCTGTAGCATTTTGTTAAACCTTCTTCTATGGATTTCTTTCAGTATTGTATTTCAACCAGCATACACTTAAAAGCTTTACTAAGAAAAAGAATTAAATATAATAGCTATGACTTAAATTTGCCTACTTGCCATTATAACAGGTGGTCTATGAAAAGGTGAAGGAATTTGTTGTTTACCAGTCGTGTTGTAGCTGCTTTATTGAAGTGGCAGTTATGATGGTCTTTTCATGTAATGTTATGTGGCCTTTCAACTGTACTTTGTATCTATGTCCTTAATAAGATCAATAAATTACCCAGTCTTAATTTTTACTTAAACATTCACAATCACATGTGTCACCTCTAACAAGATAAGCCAGAATGTGAATCCATTTTTAAATTTTTCAACATGTTAAAATATGTGTCTCAATTACTTTTAGTTATTTATGTGAGCAATGCAGTTGTTCTCTTACTTCAATGAAGATAAAGGTCTTAGGGAAGTCATGTTCCACTGAAGTTAAATAGTAGTGCTGGTACATACCTTCATTTGCAAAAGATGTAGTAAGAAGTTTTTCAAGAGCTCTACCGAACATTTTGATCTTGGGCCTGTTAGTATTTAAACCAGTTTGCTGTTAAACTAGTTCATGGGAGGTGGGCATAGCTGGCAAGACTGGCATTTATTGTCATTCCCTAACTATCCCTAAACCAAAGTAAGCCATTTCAGTTGAGAGAACAAGTGAGACATTGAAATAAAGAAGACAGGTTTCATTGAAGACGTTTGGTGAACCAAATGTGTTATTAAGACACTCTAGTGGTTTCATGGTCACCAATTTTATCCCAAATTTATGTATTCAAATTCCCCATCTGCCAGTGTGGTTTTTGAACTCTTCTCTCAAGAATGATAGTTCATGGCTCTGGATTATAGTCCAGTAATTAAATCAGCATACTACTGTACCCTTTGTAATTTAGCATTTTTGCATTATTTGACAAAATATTTCAATTACCCCAAAAGGAGTAATTTTATATTTCTATATAAATTTTTCTTTTGGGTTAAGAACTAAATATGAGTATAAGGTACCGAGAAAGGGAAGTCTAGAATACAGGATAAAAAGGGAATAGTGAAAATTAGCTAGAAACCTCTTTTATTCCAAAATTATACATTCAAATTCCTGATCTGCTCGTGGGCTGGGAACTTTTATATCTAAGATCTTTTCAATATCTTAAACATAAATTGACATAATTTGCTGAAGATATAGGTTTTGTATTTTTCATTTGACATTCTAATTAAAGACAAATATAGCAGTGTAAAACCACATCTATCTGTGCACACTGTTGTGATTTGTTTTAGCAGTATCCATGTGAATCAGTCCCATTGCAAGTCCAATCCCTTTCCCATGCCTGGAAGCTGTTATGGCAATGGGTATAACGCATGTAGCACCTTTTTAGCTTCACAGGAGAATTCGTCAAAATTTGTTGTTAAGCTGCGTAATAAGGTGCCATCAGAAGTTCAAAGTGCTGGTTTTAAAGATCATATTGGAGGAGAGAAAAACAGGTTCAAGAAGGTTCATTGCCAGTGCTCAGGGCACATTCATCTGACTATGCAATCATTGATGGTAGGGCAATGAAAAATGGGAATGCTTAAGACATCAAGATTGTAGGAATACAGAGATAATGAGAGAATTGTGGGGTTCTGAGGTTCCACATAAGGGGGGCAAACCTAAGGAGACATTTAGAAATAAGGAAATATATTTTAACATTGTCTTGCCTGACTAAGAGAGTTGTGGAGGCTGTTACTGAATAAATTTGGTACAGAGATCAACAGGCATTTACTGCTTCCATTTCCTGTGTTATTTCTTCCACAGCACTAAAGACAATACATTTCTTTAATGAAACGATGAGCCATTCTTCCACCTGAAATTCTGTATTTGCTAAAATTGTTGTGACTGTGCAATAAGGTACAGGAAATCTGACATCTTCCACAGCTAGACTTTATTTTCAAAGCAACCACTATGACATATCCTTGCTAGAGTTGTCTGATTTTTCTCATATTTACAAGCTTCAATCAATCTCATTAAATATCCTTTTGATTTTTTAAAATATTGAACAAAGTTTGGGAGGTTCAAGCATATCTTAAGATTTCATGGCATAATAATCAGCAAGATTCACATTACTGCAGGGGAGAGCATGGGAGCTTCACTGAACTGTGAGGTTCCATGTACCACTGTGAAGATTTTCACTCAGCTGTGATGGAAGATTGCTCTCAGAGCTCCAGTGATTTTCATACAATACATTGGTAGGCAGCATTGCTCACATGCCTGACACCAGACTCCTAAAACAAGACTTGTTTCCAAATGATGTCGCAGGAGGAGATAACCAGGTAGATAGGAAAAATAATACAAGGATGTTCCTAAAGCTTCCTTGAAGTGCAACAAATACAAAACTGATCCAAAAGATAATTTGGCAAATATAAGAAATAGGACCTAGGTAGTAAGGTACACCATTGGACCACAGCCAGAGCACTTGGTGATGGGAGCATGATAGTTGAGAGTTGTTTATGTTATTGGAACTTTGTGACAAGTTATGTACTGCAGGGGTCAGTACTGTTTGTTGTCCATATTAACAATATGGGTGGGAATATTGGAATTAATAAGTTAGATATCTTTATTAGTCACATGTACATCAAAACACAGTCAAATGCATCTTTGTGTAGTGTTCTGGGGGCAGCCCGCAAGTGTTGCCACGCTTCCAGCACCAGCAAAGCATGCCCACAACTTCCTAACCCATGCGTCTTTGGAATGTGGGAGAAAACTGGAGCACCTGGAGGAAACCCATGAAGACACGGGGAGAACGTACAAACTCCTTACAGACAGCGGCCGAAATTGAACCCAGGTCACTGCTGCTGCAATAGCATTATGCTAACTGCTATGCTACTGTGCCTGCATAGATAACATGAAAACTAGTGTTAATATTGAGGAGGGTAGCATTCAGCTATGGAACAATATTAATGAGTTGGTAAGATGGGCAGAAAAATATCAAATGCAACTTAATCCTGAAAAATGTGAAGTGATGAAGCTCTGGAGGACTAATAAGGCTAAGTGATACATGATAAATAGTAAGACCCTGGAAAACAGAGAACTGGGGTGGGGGGGGGGAACCTCTAAACATGTCCAAGGATCTCTGAGGCAACAGCACAGGTAGATCAGATGATTAAGAATGTATATAGGAAAATATAGGAGCAAGGAGGTAAGGTATGACCATTAGGCCACAGTGCACAGCTCTGAGCTGTGTTGGAAGGATATGGTTGTGCTGGAGATGGTGCAATGAAGATTTACTAGGCCATTGCCTGGGATAAAGCATGAAGTTCAGTTATGGGGAGTGGATAGGCTGGTTTTGTTTTCCTTACAGCAGAGAAAGGTGAAGTGGAAACCTGACTAAGGGTGCACAAAATTGAGTGACGGATAGTGAGAAACTTTCTCCACTTGCAGAAGTGTCGATAATGAGAGGGCACAGGGTAAAGGTAAGTGGTAGGAGATTTAGAGGGGACTTGATTTTTTTCACCACTGTTTAAATTTAGTACTTGTAGTCTAAGGTGTGTAGGAGTCAGGAACGTTGACAATATTTAAGTAATTGGATGAGCACTTTAAACTATATGCCCTGTGCTGGCGAATGGAATAAATATAGATGAGTAGTTAATAGCCAATGTGCATGAAGTAGGCTTAAAAGGAGGCGCAAGAGATTTTGCAGATGCTCGAATCTGGAGCAACGCACACGAAATACTGGAGGAACTCAGCAGGCTCAGACTGAGTCTTGATGAAGGGTCTCCACCCGAAACATCGACTCCATAGATGCTGCCTGACCTGCTGAGTTCCTCCAGCATTGTGTGTGTGTGTGTTGCAATAGGCTGAAAGGCCTGTTTCTCTGCTGTTTTATCCCATCCCTAGGACTGGTGGAACATACTGATTTGACTGACAGCAGTTGCCGAGCAACGGTGGAAATCGAGCTCCGCCCACCGGACGGGAATGGCCAATGGGCAGTGCGCATGTGGGACGCCGGTCGGGTTATTTTTTTCAGAAGGGGCCGGTGACTTGCGGAGGGTCGTTCGGGTTTCCAGCGCCGCCCGTTACCGCAGGGGCCGCCGCCTTTGGCCTAGTCGCCCCGGACGGCCGGCGCGGTGATGGCGGACGCCGAGCGTGGCTACTTCCTGCGGACGGTGGAGCGGCGCGGCGGCGGCTCCCAGCTCCGGATCAGACAGCGCAGCGCCGGCGACGTGGGCTGCGTGGTGTGGGATGCGGCGCTGGTGCTGGCCAAGTACCTGGAGACGAGCTCCTTCTACCGGGACAACCTGCACGTCTTCAGCGGGAAGAACGTGGTGGAACTGGGCTCTGGGACCGGAGTAGTGGGGCTGATGGCCTCTGCCCTGGGGTAATGTGCACCTCCTGCTAAATCCATTATTGAGCATTAAAGGCAGAAACCCCTCGTACAAACGATGTTGCTGAAGGTCTGTGGAGAAGGAGTTGGTGCTTTGTTGTTACTATTTGCTCCCATTCCCCGAACATTAGAAGTAGAAGTTGGAAGGGGCCAAACTTGTTAGGATTGTGGAGGGCCGAAGGTACGGGGTCAAGTAGGGAAATATTGGAAAAGGTCCTTGTGTCTGGTGCTAACAGAATAAAGGACGCGATTTTTTACCTCTAACATAACGCTGGGAGCAAACAACCTTAGTAAGGTGGAAGTAACCTTTGCGAAAGAAATGACAGGGTTAGCACGAGGTCAGATAAATCCGAGATTTTAGTCAAAGAACATAATCGGTGTCTTTGGCTCAAACAAATATTAATTCGTATGAAACGCTTTGCAATACCTTCCTACTAAAAGTTTATGTAAACAGTGGGATGCTACAAAATCATGAACAAAATGCTTGGGCTGGGCAACCACCGTTGCCAGTGTTCACCCAATGTGCTAATGGTGTGATGCTTCCTTTTTTCTAAAGAGATGTAAAGTAGTTGCCTAAAAATTTAAAAAAATGAAGAACCTGTAATTCTAATTTAAAACAAAATAGAACATAGAAAAACTACAGCACAATTCAGGCCCTTCGGCCCACAAAGCTATGCCGAACATGTCCCTACCCTAGAAATTACTACGCTTACCCATAGTCCTTCATTTTACTTAGCTCCATGTACCTATCTAACAGTCTCTTGAAAGACCCTATCATATCTGCCTCCAGCACCATTTCTGGCAGACCATTCCACTGCTGGAAATATTCAGGCGGCATCTGTGGTGAGAGGAATGGAACATAGAATATTACAACATAGTACAGGCCCTTTGGCCCACAATGTTATGCCAATATTTTATCCTGCTCTAAGATCTACCAAATCCTTCCCTCCCTTATAGCCCTCCATTTTTCTATCACTCATATGTCCCTGATGTATGTGCCTCCACCACCTCTGCCAGCAGTGCATTCCACGCACCCACCACTCTGTTTTTAAAAAAAAATTATGACCCCTCGTGTTAGCCATTTTTGCCCTGGGAAAAAGTCTCTATGCCTCTTACCATTTTGTACACCTCTATCAAGTCACCTCTCATCTTCCTTCGCTCCAAAGAGAAAAGCCCTAGCTCGCTCCACCTGTCCTCATAGGACATGCTCTCCAATCCATGCAGTATCCTGGTAAATCTTCTCTGCACCCTCTCTAAAGCTTCCACATCCTTCCTATCATGAGGCAACCAGAACTGAACAGAATACTCCTGAGTGTGGTCTAACCAGAGTTTTACAGAGCTGCAACATTGCCTGGCGGCTCTTGAACTCAATATCCCGACTAATGAAGGCCAACACACATTCTTAACAACCCTATCAACCTGTATGGCAACCTTGAGGGATCAATGAACATGGACCTCAAGATCCCTCTGTTCCTCCACACTGCTAAGAGTC
>JARFYF010000001.1:113821906-113834152 GCA_030265395.1 Rhina ancylostomus
ATAGCCCTGGACAAGGATAGGAGCAGATGAGATGGGAAAGTATTTAATTGGGGGAGCGCTAATTATTGATTGTATAGGCAGGAACTTGGGAGCATAAATTGGGAACATATATTCTTGGAAATGCACAGCAGAAATGTGGAGATTGTTTCGGGACCACTTGCTTGGGGTTCTGGATAGGTTTGTCGCACTCAGACAGAGAAAGGATGGTAGGCTGAAGGAACCATAGTTGACGAGAGGTGGAACATTTAGTCAAAGCATACTTTAGCTTTAGGAAGCAAAAATCAGGCTGTGCTCTTGAGAATTATAAGGTAGCCAGGAAGGAGCTTAAGAAGGGACTTAGGAGAGCTAAAAGGGGACATGAGAAGGCCTTGGCAAGAAGGATTAAGGAAAACCCCAAGGCATTCTACACATATGTGAAGAACAGAAGGATGACCAGAGTGAGGGTAGGACCACTCAGGGATAAAGGGAAAAACATGTGCCTCGAGGTAGGGGACGTCCTTAATGAATACTTTGCTTCAGTGTTCACCAGGGAGAGGAACTTTGGCGAATGTGAGGCCTGCATAGAACAGGCTCATGTGCCTGGAGCATGTTGAGGTTAAGAAAGAGGTAGTGTTGGAGCTTCTGAAAAACCTTAGGATAGATAAGTCCATGGGGCCAGACAGCATATACCCCAGCTTACTATTGGAAGCGAGGGAAGAGATTGCTGTGACATTGATGATGATCTTTGCATCCTCCCTGGTCATAGGAGTGGTACCAGAGGATTGGAGGATGGCTAATGTTGTTCCGTTGATCAAGAAAGGTAATAGAATTAATCCTGAGAATTATAGACCAGTGATGGGCAAACTATTGGAGAGGATTCTTAGGGACAAGATTTACAAGCATTTGGAGAAGCAAAGTCTTATTAGGGATAGTCAGCACGGTATTGTGAGGGGCAGACTGTGCCTCATGAGCCTAATTGAGTTTATCCAGGAGGTGACAAAACAAATTGATGAAGGTAGAGCAGTGGATGTGGTGTTTCACCACATGGATTTCAGTAAGGCGTTTGAGAAGATTCCCCATGGTAGGTTTAACCACAGTAGGAGTACATGCCTGATCTCACCTATCCCCTGCTTGTGTGTACTCTTCCACCTTCCCCCACAACCTTATCCTGGCTTCTGCCCTCTTCCTTTCCAGTCCTGATGGAGGGTCTCAGCCCGAAACGTTGGCTGTTCATTTCCCTCTATGCATGCTGCCTGACCTGATGGGTTCCTCCAGCACTTTTTGTGTGGGGCTTTAAGAGACTCAGCATGCTGCAGTGTGTTTTTTTTTCTGAATCCAAGACCCCTGAGGATAGCTTTGTCTCCACCAGTGAGTTGCTTGCTGTCCTCTTTCACAATAACAAGATGCCTGGTTGCTTCGTCAGCCACTCACCCAGTGCTTGGTTGATGCCAGACAGCAGGCTTAGCCAAACTGTCTCAACTCGTGCTAAGACTCAGCAGCCTGTAAGTGGACACTTAATGCGCCTGAGTGGCCTCATCAGGTATTCTGTTGCCTTCCACTCCTCAAAGGCATTAACACTTGGGAGGTTTATGGAAGTGTACTATATATCCCAAAATAGTTGTGGGGAGGTGTAAGGGCGCATCCATGGCCAAAATATCTGAGAAATGCTAAAATAATAGGTTGCTAATAATGGAGATTTGAACTACTGTAGTAAACACAGGGATAGAAGTGTGAAAGGTATGGAAGGCCCAGAATTCTTAAAATAAATTTGCGGTTTTTCAGCTACTACTTTTCTTGGCAACTCCAAGGAATGGTGGTAGTTGTGTATTTAATTTTAGTGAATGAAACTGAGGCAGATGGAAAGGAGATCATTTTGCTGACAGTGATCCTGCTGCTTTTGGATTTAGCATGACTGTGTGAAAGAACAGCAATAGGCCAGGATGAAGGTTCTCAAACGAGGATGCCCAATGTTCCAAAGCTGAGATGTGATTGAGCAAAAGTGGACTGGAAACAGTAATTAAAAGGTAAATCAAGGTTAGAGCAGAGGGAAAGTAATAATGTTCAGAACAAATAGGTTCCCACAGGGTAAAAGATGGGGCTCCTAAATTATAAGCTCACTCTCTGTTAAGGAGCATATGGAATAGGGTAAGGAAAAAAAGGGAACTTTTAACATTACATTACAAGAACTCAGTACTGTTGAAGGCCTAGATGAACATAGAAAATGCAGTGGTAAAAGTAGAGGAAATATGGAAAGCAAAGAGAGGACATGGAAAAAATATTAGCTAGTAAACTCAAGGAAAGCCAAAGGATATCGTGAGAGAAAAAGAACATGTGAAGTGTAATTAAGAGTAGATCCTACAAAAAGTGTAATCTGTGGAGACAGAATGAGGGTATGGCTTTTAATTTTTCACAAATATTGTGTGGTTAGCTGTACTCATCCAAATGTCTATAAATTATGGAGGGCACAAATAGAGTGAATGTGCACAGTATTTTTCCCAGGGTTGGGGAATCGAGAACTAGAGGACACTTGTTTAGGGTGAGAGGGGAGAGATTTAATAGGAACTGGAGGGGCAACTTTTTCACCCAGAGGGTGGTCAGTATATGGAATGAGCTGCCAGAGGCAGGTACATTAATAACATTTTAAAGGCACTTTACAGGGACATGGATAGGAAAGGTTTAGAGGGATATGGGCCAAACGAGGACAAATGCGACTAGCTTAGATGGGAATCTTGCTCAGCGTGGACCAGTTAGGCTGAAGGGCCTCTTTCTGTGTTGTATAACTCTATAAATGAGGGGTGACTAATTAATTAATTAAGACTGTGAAACATTAATTGGGATGATCACCACGAGAGAGAAAATATTAGGTAATTCAACATCTTTGAGAGTATACAAAACACTAAATTGTATCCTAGGCTGTTGAGAGAAGTTAAAGTGGAGGGCTTTGCCTTCATTTTCTAATCCAATCTGACTATGGTGCCTGAGGATTGGAAAACTGCTTACTTGAAAAGGTAGAAGGATGTAGACAGAGTGACAACAGACTGCTCAGAAAATTTCTGGAACAAATTCTCTGGGACAGCATTAATTATTAATTAGGAAGGCACAGAATAGTTAAGGACAGTCAACATCAACTTGTTAAGGGTAGGTTGTGGGTCTGATGAACCAGAGTGTTTTTGTTTGTGGAACTGAAGGTGTCAGTCAGTGAGGAGAGCATATTTGATATCATTAGCAAGCTGTTGGGTCAGATTCCACATGTCTAACTGATCAAAAAGTAAAGGCTAAGCATCCCAAGGGAAGCTGACGTTAGATCCAAAACAAAGGGTAATGTTTGTCAGGTGTGTTTGCCACTTGCCAGTGGGATTTTTGCAAGTTCCAGTACCTATGCAGTTTATTAAATAAATCAGTGATTTAAACTTGCATAATTTGCAAGATTAAGAAGTCTGCAGAGAACACAAGAGAAACAAAGGACTGTAGATGCTGGGCCTGGCCTGCTGAGTTCCTCCAGCATCATAGTGTTTTTCAAGCAGAGAAGACAAGATTGGATTGTGCAATTGATAGTAAGGAAGGAGGATGTATACTGCAGAAAATTATAAACAAACTGGTCATGGAGATGGAAAAGTGGCAAATGGAATGCATTTTGAAAGGTCAAAACAAGGAAATATACGAATGGTAGGAAGTTGTGAAGCATAGAGGTGCAGAAAGACTTTGGAGTTTGCCACCTGATGATCTGGTTGGAACAGAGGGAGTTAATGAGAATTAACAGAATATTTTGCGGCTTTTGCCAGGAAACTGGGTGCAGATTTTTGGGACTTGCTGCCTGCGGTCAGAAATAAGCTGTGTATTGAGTGAATGGAAGGCTTTCCTGGTGAGCAGCATATAATTTAAGAGGGAAGGATAGAAGGCTTTTCTTTCTTGGAAGTGAGGTGCAACATTGCAACAAGAAAGATTTAGATGCATTTGGAGCACACAGAGACCCTGTGTAATGGTAGAAGTAAAGCACCACCTCACAAACTACCCGCCTACCTGCCCTCTACAGCACCTCCTGCGTCCTCTGTGGAAGAGTTTGTGGTTCCCACAATGGCCACTTCAGCCACCTCGGGACTCACAAAACTGGAGTGAAATCAACTCATTCTTGATCCTGTGGGACTGCCTAGAAGAAGGCTGTACTGTTCTGTGTGAGAGCAGCATATGATGCCCCTGCCAGATTCCAGCAATGTGGCAAATCTCAGTGCTCCCTCTCTCTACTCGCCAGCTACTAGAAACTGGTCTGAATAGGAGTGAGGATTTTTTTATTGCTTGTGAAACTTGCCTTTCATTCCTTCCTACCTTGATTGACTTAGGTTAAGAAAGTAATTTTTTAGGGGTATATGAACACTGATTTCAAAAAATGTGATTCACCCGTAGGATCCTTTTTAAGATTTAAGTGGGGTTATGGAATGTTGTCAAGTAACTGAACTAAGATGTTGTGTGCATATCTGATGTGGAAAACTACAATCTGAATTCAACTTCTTGCTGCTACTTTTCGACTCTAATGATATCCCACAAAGTGAAGCAACCGAGAAATAGTATTTCTTCTACAGCTTTTCATGTTGTCTTCATTTTGTCTTCATTTTGTTGTTTTATTGAATTAGCTCCATGGAAGTAAATGCCAATATCACGTGACTTTAAGTTATTGACACCAAGAATTTTAAATTAATTTATTGCTTTGGCCTCAGGTTCCAGACAGAATAACATATACTTTAGAGTGGGATTAGAATCTTAAACTCAATGACAAGGGCAACATGGAGAGCGGAGAAACAGGAAAGCACTAATGTCACGGCAATCTTTTGAAAGGTTGGCTTTGGATTCTGGAAGCAATTGACAGGGTATGTTTCCCTGGCAGGAGGAATCTAGAACTAGATAAATGATTGCCCATTTATGTCGGATGAGGAGGAATTTCTTTTTTCACGAGGATGGTGAATCTTTGGAATTCTTGACGCTAGAGAACTTTGAGTGCTGAGTTATTAAATAAATTGAAGGCTGAGGAAAGAGATGATTAGCCTATATTGAGTCAAAGGTTCAGAGGAATCAAACAAGAAAGTTGAGACTAATGTTAAGGTCAGCCATGAGTTCAGTAGCAGAGCAGGCTCAAGGGGACATTTAGCTTACTTCTCTTTCTTGTTTTCTTATATTGTTATCAACCTGTAACCAGAGCTCCTTTAGAAGGTGCAGCCTGGCTTGAAGGAGCACTAGATCCACTGGATTTCCTACCCTCGCAAGAGATTACCCCTGATAGTTTGGCCTGATCACTGAAAGTGGTTATCACTGCCATCACCACACGTGGAGCAAATGCACAACCTAATGTACGTCTCCCCCCATGGATGCTGCTTGACCCAATGCATTCCTCCAGCAGATCATGTGTTGCTCCAGAATCTAGCATTTGCAGTCTTTTGTGTTTTCAATATATGTCTTGCAAGGAAATTGACTGGTGCTCATTTTCTACAAGTTTAAAAAAATAAGATCTAATAACTTTGTTGCAGTGCGATTAACAGGTCTGACTCAGCAATAAGAGTGTTGGAAGTGACTCAGAAACTTGGTTTAGTTTTTCTTTAAACAAAAGGTCTTGATTTGATAAGGCCACAGTGAGGGATTTCTGTGGACTTCAGATCAATTGCTAATGAAGTTCCTTAGAATACAGTTTGTATCAGTGATAGGTAATGATAAATCTCCCTTCCCCCTCCAAAATTAGAGGGTAATGTTACTGCATAACATTTCATCTGTTGGCTCGGCTGAGAACCGATGAACTCAGCTGACACAGATATGCAAGTCTGAGTCACAGGCAGCCTACCCTTGAAAATGAACTCATCTCATATGTACATGCAACCCCAGTGATAATTTGTAACGTGCTGCCACCGTAGCTTTAAGGTTGCAGGAACTGAGCTTAGTGCAGTAAGATTCAGTGAGTGATACTAAGTACTAATAAAATGTACTCAAGTCGAATCGTAGAGATTGTGCAACTGTGGGATCAATATTTATTTTAATTTTGAAGGATCCTGCAGTTATTCATATGGCAAGAGTGACCAACTGTGCAATTCCTCTCAGTTTATGTGTTGCTCTTTCAGGAAACACGCAGGCTGCCTCTTGCGTTGCCAGCTGCCATTTTTACAGTTCTTGGTTAGAACATGTGGTGAGACTGTACTTCCTCAGACAGGAAAGCATTTATTCAGCAACCCTTCGAATTTCCTCTTCAAACTTTCATAATTTTTAGTTGCCTCTGAAATTTCTGGAATTTCATTTTAAATATTGATGTTTTAGTTATTTTCATAATAATGGACGTTTTAATGCCAACTGCTCTTGTCTGTACCAACACAAAGTAACTTTTAAGGTAACATATCTTGATAAATCTCTGTGCATGGGTAAATGCGGATTACTACTTGCTTTTTCGTAACCAACAGAGGGGACGGCATATTTCTCAGTCTCCTCCTTTGGCTGCTTTTTGTATGACAGCGAAGGCAATTTTGTGACAAGTTCATCGATTGCAATTTCACTATTTCTAACTAAACTGGGGGTTCCGCAAGAAGAAGGAGACATGTTCAACACAGAAATATCTGTGCTAGAGTATAACTATGTTGCAGTGGTCAGAAAGCTACAGGGAGTTGGATTTTAAATGGGAGATTTCAAAATGTATAGTTTTAGAGTCATAGTGTTAATCACAGAAACAGGCCATTGGCCCAACTTGTCCATGCCAACCAAAGTGCCTTCCAGAGCCAGTC
The DNA here is from genome assembly GCA_030265395.1 of Rhina ancylostomus. Classification (NCBI taxonomy): domain Eukaryota; kingdom Metazoa; phylum Chordata; class Chondrichthyes; order Rhinopristiformes; family Rhinidae; genus Rhina; species Rhina ancylostomus. Next base: position 113,828,635 of record JARFYF010000001.1, read on the forward strand.
GCATTTGCCTGCATTTGGCCCATATCCCCCTAAACCTCTCTGATTAATGTACCTGTCCAAATGTCTTTTAAACCCTGTAATTTTACCTCTTTGATTCTTATCCTTGTAAGATCTGCAGGTTCACCATATTCTGTACTGCTTCAACAACACTCAAGAAGCTTGATACCATCCAGGACAAAACAAACTTTCCTGTTCAATCAAGACTGCCACATACAAAGGATAACATTACCTCAGCAATTTTTGCACCTGACTAATAATTTTTCCAAAACTCTGTACATGGCTCCTAAATTTCTGAAATCAGTTAACAAAAAACGTAAACATAATATGGCTTAACCAAGTCAGTAACTTATGATCAGTTCCATGAATTAATGGTCCCCCATCTGGAACCTCATTTAAATGCCCTGGAAGCCCATATAAACTATATCCATAGGCATTTCCATGCAACTTGAGTGATCCCATCCAGGGACCCAAACTGTACTTCCTGGTGAAGCAGCGATTAACTTGCACTACTTCCAATCTAGTGCACTGCAGTCAGTGTCACAATGTGGCCTACTCACCACTGGAGAAACCAAAGACAAATTGGGTGACCACTTTGAAGAGCATCTGGGTTCAGTCCACAAGAGCGACCTTGAGCTTCACGTTGCCTGCTATTTTTATTCTTCATCCTACTCTCACTCTGACTTATCTGTCTGTCGCCTCCTGTATTGTTATAATGAGGCCCAGTGTAAGCTTGAAGAGCATCTTCCATCCAGGCACCCTGCAGTCTTCCAGATTCAGTGTCCAATTCAATAAATTTAAGTTAATCACTTTCTCTATGGCCAATTCTGTCATATTGGCTCAGTTTTTCTCTCTCCATTAGTATTGCCTGAGTTGCTGGCCATTTCCTACAGCTATGCATTTCACAGCATTTACTGTATGTCCCTTTCTATTCTTTCTCCCTTTATGACTTCCCTCATTAAACTCTTAATTTGAACACTTCATCTATAGTTTAGCCACAGATTCCTTTACTCCTATCTATCACCAACCCTCTTGCAACTTAAAACTAACTTTGTTTTCCCATTTTCCCAGTTTTGATGAAAAGTCTTCAACCTGAAATGTTAACTCCATTTCTCTTTCCAGTGATGTTGCCTGAGTCTCTTAAGCATTAATTTAATTTTCATAAGCATTCAAATATCTACTACTTCATTCACTGCCTCAAAAATTAATTTTGGCTTGTTGGACATGAATTAGCTGTTACAAATTCACATTGGTCCTCTGCACCCCTGTATCAGAATACATCTAGTTAATTCTGCGAAAGGAGTCAAAGCCAATGGGGGTGAAACTATTTACTGTCAGTGATGTTAAACAGCCATGTTTTGTCAGTTTTCCATGGTCAATTCAATAACAGTCTGCTTTGTGCTATTTGATTTCCCATTTCTGTAAAGGCTGTTCCTTAAATGATATCTTATTCAAAATTAGCACGATTCTATAAGGCTTCTTGAAGCCTTTAGGCTTAAAAGATGTGTTTTCATCTTCAGTGCACTAAATCCTTTTGTGCATTTGTAGGAGTGCAGAAGTGGAAATGGGCTATTTGACCCTTCCAGTTTGTGCCAGGGTTTATAGTCCATTTCAGCCTCCTCCAGTCTTTCCCATCTCAATCTGTCAGCATTACCCTCTGTTCCTTTCTCCCTCGTGTTTGTCCACCTCTTCTTATAATGCATTTTTACTATTCACTTAACCACCCCCTGTGGCAGTGAGTTCCACATTTTAGTATCAGAATCAGGTTTATTATCACTGACATACGTCATGAGATTTGTTGCTTTGCAGCAGCAGGACAGTACAAGACATAAACATTACTGTAAGTTACAAAAATAAATAAAGAATGCAAAATAGGAACAATGAGGTAGTGTTCATAGGTTCATGGACCATTCTGAAATCTGATGGCAGAGGGGGAGAATATGTTCCTGAAAAGTTGAGTATAGATCTTCAGGCTCCTGTACCTCCTCCCCAAAGGTAGTAATGTGAAGAGGGAATGTCCTGGATGGTGAGGGTTCTTAATGATGGATGCCGCTGCCTTGAGGTGCCAACTCATTAAGATGTCCTCAATGGCGAAGAGGGTTGTGCTCATGATGGAGCTGGCTGAGTCGACAACCCTCTGCAGCCTCTTTTGATCCTGCGCATTGGAGCCTCCATACCAGGCGATGATGCAACCAGTCAGAATGCTCTCCACCATACATCTGTAGAAACTTGCTAGAACTTTTGGTGACATACCAAATCTCTTCAAACTCCTCATGAAGTAGAGCCACTGGCATACCTTCTTCATGATTACATCAATGTGTTGGCCCAAGATAGATCCTCTGAGATGTTGATGCTCAGGAACTTGGAAGCTGCTCACCCTCTCCACCATTGACCCCTCAATGAAGACTGGTGTGTGTTCTCCTGACTTCCCCTTGCTGAAGTCCACAATCAATTCCTTGGTCTTGCTGACATCGATGCAAGGGTGTTGTTGCGACACCATTCAACCAGCCAATCTATCTCACTCCTGTATGCCTCTTCATTGCCATCCGAGGTTCTGCCAACAACAGTGGTGCCATCGACAAATTTATAGATGGCGTTTCAGCTGTGCCTAACAACTACCTCGTTATTCTTCTTTTGCACTATATTTATTTTCATAACTTATAGTAATTTTTATGTCTTTCACTGTACTGCTGCCACAAACTAAATTTCACAACATACATCAGTGATAATAAACCTAAGTCTGATTCAAAATTGAGATTCCTTCTAGTTTGTTTCATAAATATAATGCAGTCCATTATAGGGGAAGTATCAGGTTTAACCACAAGTGCATTCAGTATATTTGATAAATGCAAGTGTCCAAACACCAGGTAGAGAGAGGATCAGGTCTGGTTCCAATTGTTTGCTGTGGCTCAATGGAAGGCATTCTCACTTAAATAAGAAGATTGTAGGTTTACGTGGTAGTCCATAGATTTGAACACAAAATTCAAATTGGCATTCTACAGCTGTATTCTGGATTAGATATTAAAACTGAGCCCATAGATGATGTTGAAAAGAATTATCCCAGGGATCCTGGCCAGTTTCTAGCCCTTAACCAAATTACTTAATGGTCTTTGGAGAAACTAGCTATGTACAAATTGGCTGGCATATTCCTTACTTTACTGTAATAACTATTCAAGTACTCCTGGATATGAAGCACTATAGGACAATGCGGTTGGAAAAAGCACCATATGCAAGTCCTTTCCTTGAAGCCTGTCATGGTCCTGCTGACATTGAAAAATCATTCACTTGAAGATTTCCAGCTTATAGTTCCAAGCTTCACTATGAGGCTTTGTACTCCTGTGTTCAGCAAATTCCCACATGATCATTCAGGCACAGGAAGCTTGAGGATGACAATATCAACTTCAAGGGAGGATTATCCCTCCTCACAACTCTCTTGGATTTCCTCGGGAAGACTGGCCACCACTGATCTCTGCAATCCCTTTCATTTCCCACTAGAATTTACCACAATGCTCTTCTGTATGCAGGGATTTGTAGGGTCATATTCTCTCAGTGCAACTCAGTCTAATTTATCACTAGGATCTGCTGTACACAGTGACTCACACAACCTCCCAATCACAGATATAATAAAAAGATAATACCTGGAAGATTTGCCAGCACAATACACTAAGGGAGTTAAAGGGTTTAAAAATATACAAGCAAAAGTTTCAAATATCACATTTTCATTTCCTATTAATTACTCAGATGTTAATTTGTCCTCCCGAGAGGCAAAATGTCATGATAAGAATGGCTGGGGCAACAGATGAACTTCTCTTCACCCTGAACCCACTGTTTCCACATATCCATTCCCAAAGTAATGATATTACTGACAAAAACGCCACATGTCAATGATCGCATCTGCTTCTTATTCACAACAAAAACATAATCTACAATAGACCAAGCTTAAAAAGGTGAATGTTATTCTTGATGGCTCCCGAATCCAACTTCAAAAGATCTGTCATTACAAACTTACGGTTGAAATGTGTTTGGTTTGGAACTTCTCGGTGAAAACATATTTCCAGAAGATTTTCCTCTCTCCCCTCTCATGTTCACACAAAAAATATTGCTTCATTGAAACACGATGGAAACTAAATTTAATCTGGCCTCTAAAATATATTATTTGAAAAACAAGCAAGGTGAGTTCAGCAAAACTGTTTAAAACCAATCATACATTATCCACAACATGCAAGAGAAACCCCTTTATAAGGAAACATTCAGTTAAAGGCTGTACCTGTATACTAGTGCAAGTATTTATATATAAAATAGTGATCTTGAAGCAATTCTGCTTTTTAATTTTTACAATTATGTATCTCCAAATTCACTGATTTAGTACAAAATACTTAATGAAAGCATTTTGCTTTAATAGCATTTAATAATGTATTTTAAATCACACATTAATTATCACAGACAATAAACAATGTCAGCTACTTGCACTGAACTGCTTCAGTTTGTGATCCTTCCAATCTTCTGCTCATGACTTTAGGAATTAAACTGAAGTTAGTTCCACTTTACTTCCATTCCCACACTCCAACACATCTCTTTCCACTGCCAACAGATCTGCGGGAGTATTGCCGGATGATGCCACTTGGCTCCTCACAATCTCAGTCCACTCCAGAACTTTGAAAATATAAGGACTTCAAGCTATTTCCTATCAGTCTACCATAGGAGAATACCACTGCTATGGATACATCCTTGCAGAAGCTACGCCTCATTTATATCCTCCATCCAATTCCAGAACACCAACAAGAAAAACAAAGAACTTAGCACCAATAATGATTTAATGCATTAAAATAAAAGAAACCAAGTCACAATCTATGACCACATTTAACTTATTCTTTCCTTCCTGTAAACGTTACTGAATTTAAATCTGAACAAATTTTTTAATGATTCTATTATAACTCCAGAATATTTATCTTGTCTTACACCCTAGATTATACAACAACTACGAAATGCAGTTTTTGATCTGATATTTACGTTGCCCTGGTTGTTCAGAAACCGTTGTGTTCTAATAAGAATCTGTTGCTTAGCATTTTTGGGAGACTCAGTATTAACAGGTATTTATCTAGTTACTAACTAACCCAGCACTTGCCTTCTCTAACACAACTTGGGAGTGACAGAGGGAAAGAAGAGACTCCTTCAATCTCTTGACTGATACTGAATAATTTTACCATTCGTGTCCTGAAAGCTGCTTTCATATTAAGCACTGGAGAATTAATTAGCTGTACCATGATCACATTTAGCTTTGTATAATGTAGCTGGTTCCCTTATAACCCAGGCATGCTATCCAAATTCATTATTTTGTGAATGCACCAACAAGCTCTGATGTTTTGGCCAGTGAGCACAGGCACTGGGCAAATGGTTATTAACAGTGCCAGAGCCAGCAGAACACTGACAACAATCAGGCAAGTTCAGTTAAAATATAATTAGTTAAGTTGAAAGGTTGCAGCTATACTCCTTGCACGTCACATAAAATTTGTATAATATA
>JARFYF010000001.1:113936606-113950053 GCA_030265395.1 Rhina ancylostomus
TTCTCATCAATGTAACTAATTGTTAATGATGAAAAAAATGTGCTAATCTTCCAAAGCTTGGCAAAAATATATCTCACAGTTAAATATAAAAAGATGCTTCTACAAGATTTGCATATATTTTAACAAGCAATAATGAGTTTTGCCAATGCTGTGTCTATTGTAAACTGTTGGCAACACGTGCAGCCAGTTCCAAATCATTTCCTGGAATGGGACATCAGAAATAACAACAGATCCCTCTCTTCAGTTCCTTGCCTCTGACTGGAGTAAACCTAACTCTAACCTTTCAAAGTGGCAGTTACCAGTGAAACCAATAATCTCAAGGGATGAGAATAATAAGCACAAAAAAGGCAATTTGTTCTGCTGCCTGCACATTCACATCATAACCATGACTAGAGGGCATAGGTTTAAGGTGAAAGGGGAAGATTTAATAGGAACCTAAGGGACCACTTTTTTTACCCAGACAGTGGTCAGAGTTAAAGTCAAGTTTATTGTCATATGCACAAATGCACGTATGCACAGGTGCAATGAAAAACTTACTTGCAGTTGGATCACAGGTACATAGCATCGTATAAGGGGCATTCACAAGAAAAAATTAAACATAAATTATACTATTTTTACATGTGAAACATAATTAGAACAAAAGACAGTCTATTCTAGTGCAAATTGATCATAGTGTTGCTAAACTGTAGTGATTAGGGTTTTGCTGGTTGGTTAAAAACCAAATGGTTGAAGGGAAGTAGCTGTTCTTGAACCAGGTGCTTGGAACTCCAGGCTTCTGTACCTCTGCCCAATGGTAGCTATTAAAAGATGGTGGGGATTTTTGGTGGATGTTGCCATTTTTGAGGCAGCTTCTCCTGTAGATACGACCAATAGTGGGGATGGATGTGGTCATGATGTATTGGGCAGCATCCACTACTCTCTGCAGCTTCTTGCATTCCTGCACATTTGAATTGCTGTACCAGATCATGATGCAACCAGTCAGGATACTTTCAACGTTGCATCTGTAGAAGTTTGTTAGAGTGTTCAGTGACAAGCCGAACCTCCTTAACCTCCTAAGAAAGTAAGGATGCTGGTGTGCTTTCCTAATAATTGCATCTATGTGCTGGGCCCAGGACAGGTCAGTATATGGAATGAGCTGCCAGAAGAAATGATTGAGGCAGATACATTATCAACATTTAAAAGGTACTTGAAGCCTTTACTATCCATATACCTATTTGAGGGATATGCACCAAACGCAGGCAACTGGAACTAGCGTGGATGGGAATCTTGGTCAGTATAGACCATTTGGGGCAAAGGGCCTGTTTCCATGAGTAGATAGCATTCGGCTACCCCATCCTGAGCACACTACTGAGTACATTCAAAGATTCTGTTATTTGAAATTGGCCTCAACCATGTACATCCATTGCTAACTGTGATCTGCCTTGGTCAGTTCCTGTCCCATGTTAGACCATTTATGATGTATAGGCTTTGGTGTGATCAGGCAAAGCATTGTACAATATACTTCAATGCATGTGTTCTTTAATAAATGTTGCTCCATGCCATCTCAGAATTATAAATCATTATAATATGAGAGTCTGCTATTTAATCCATTTGAGCTACATAGTCTAATTCTACAGTCTCGCTCAATCCCCATGCTGTGTAATAGCCCACCTTTGTAAAGGCAACTAATTACTTCTCATCGTGAATGGACTGTTCTTCAACAGCAGTCTGCATTCTTGCTATTCTGTGATCTTAATAGTTTTCTATTTTGTTTTTTCTTCTTGTGGTTATAGAACATAGAACATTACAGCACAGTACAGGCCCTTCGGCCCACATTGTGCTGACATTTTATCCTGCTCTAAGATCTATCTAACCCTTTCCTCACACATAGCCTCCCATTTCTCTATCATTCATGTGTCTAAGAGTCTCTTAAATATCCCTAATGTATCTGCCCCACAACCTCTTGTCTTAAGTTTCTGGATTTGCGTTGCTGCCTAAAGAAGGGGGGGGGGGAGGGAAAATTCAGTTTGCCAAATTTAAATTAACCTTGAAATCATTGTATTCACCAAAAAAAAATGACAGTGCTATAGTGAGCCAAGAAGAGAACACAAGGTTCTTCAGGTTTATTGACCAGTTAAGGAAGTGTGCAAGAAAGAGGTAGATGGAAAAAATGTGAATTGTTCACTTTGGTGTTTAGAATAGAAAAGGAAAATAATTTTTAAAAGATGAAAAACTTGTCAATAGATTTTGTTGTACCAGCTCATGGAGGGGAAAAAAACAAAAGATATGCAAGTGCAGTAATTAATTAGATAGGCAAATGATATGTAGACTTTCCTTGCAAGAGGATTGCAGTACAAAAGTCAGTAAAAGTTTACTGAATTTGTGTAGAACTTTGTGGAGATCATATCTGGAGTGTCACATGCAGTTTTGGTCTCTATCCAAAGAAGGGTACCCTTGCTTTGAAATCGGGGCTGAATAGATTCTCTAAATTTCCTCTTGGAAGGAGAGATTTGTCTTTGAAAGGAGGGGGTTGTCCTATGAGGAGAGATTGTAGAAGATTGGTCAGTTCTTGCTGTTTAAAAGCACGTGAGTTGTCTTTGTGGAAACCTGCTAGATTTTGAGAGGGATTGATGTGATGAGTGAAGAGGGGCTGTTTCCTTGTACTGGAAATTCTAGAATTAGAACATTGTAAGTCACGGGGATCAACCACTTAGTACTGAAGTAAGGTGAAATTTCTTGTGCAAAGAGTAAAAATAATATTTTCTATTTCTGTGGATGTTCAGCTGTTGAGTATATTTTGGAATGAGATTGATGTATCTTTTGATTTCCACAGTCCAAAAATGAGTATTTGACAGGAAAGTGTCTTAAGCTATTGGATCAGCCAAGATATTTAAGAGGCATGATCACCTACCTCTTCCTTAAATTCTTATACCTTAGCAATTTAATTTTCACTTAATGAAGTGAACAGAAATAAGTTCCTAATCACAAATAGAAAAAAATTCAAGGTTTGCATTCATGCAGCAACTTTTGATGCCGTTGGAACTCCCCAAAGTTCTTTAAAGCCAATGAAATAGTTTTGAGTTGTGGTGATTGTTGTAATTTAGGAACATGGTAGTCAGTCTGTAGATAGCAACTTCCCATGAGCATCAATATGATAATGGTTAGACTCTTTTGGTTGCAGTATAACTATGAGCAGGACACCGGAGAGAATTCCTCTAAATGTTTAGAATAGTACCTTGTGACCCTTTGCATCAAAGTGATTGGCTTTTGTGGCTTCAGTTTTGTGTCCTTTTTTAAAAAGTAGCACAACAATCTCTTAGAGCTACAGTAAAGTGCCAGCCTAAATTTTGTGCTTCTAATTTTTGTAATTGAATGAAAAGCTTCTCACTTGGCAAAATGTATTACCATTGAGCCATAGTTAAAAAAAACTAATCTTCTGAACGCCCAACTTTCGCTTTGATTCTTGGCTATTGCTAATTATTCCTACCTCTGAGTTGCATCTCTTCTTTAAAAGTTGCCATCATGAGCTTGTTCTGGAAAAAAATCATAACTTGTTGTCCTTGCAGTCTACTCCATCACCATCCTTTCCATGATTGTCTCGCTCCAAAATTGCTGCTCGAACCTAAGTTTTATAACTGACGTCCTTTGTGACTGCAAGTGTGGTACATTATTACTTCTATCTTAACTTCACTCATTTGTCACTGAAACTCCCATCCATTTTCCTGTTGTGTCCAGGGTAAACTCTTCTGTGTTCTTCTGGCCTCACTCCTAACCTTGAGCTCTAAGTGTCACGTCCTCCCCAAAGCTCTGCTGTCTGGTCCTATCTTGCACTATGTCCTATTCTCCTAACATTCTTCTTTCCTGTTGCTGAGCCGTTAACTTTTGGGCTCTGGAATTCCGACACTAAACCTTTGTTTTCCCACAATTTTTCTCCTCAAAATCTCCTTTTGGACCAAATTCTGGGTGATTTGCTTTCTTGGAGAAGTTGTTTTTGTTTACAGCCCTGAAGTGCCATAGAATGTTTTCCTTTGCTAAGGAATTGCATAATACAGGTTGTAAGTGAAAGAAGCTATAATTTCTTAAATCCATCTTTCATTCCAGCTGAATATTATTCCTCCAGCACAGATGATGTCAACAAGTTGCCTATGTTATTGAAAGACTATATATTTTCTGGCTAGGTTAAAAGTTACCTGATGGAAGTATGTTTTCTAAAAACACTTCCTGTAAATGAGGCTAAATTCTGCAAAACTTGCCATCCAAACACCTACACAAGAGATTCTGCATCTATGAAGAGAAATGATAGTCCTGTTGAAGAGTCTCGATCCAAAATGTCGACTGTTTGTTTCTCTCCCTAGATGCTGCCTGACCTGAGTTCCTCCAGCATTTTGTGTATGTTCATCCAAACACCTAACGTGGTGGGAAGTGGCTGTTTAAAAAGCTAAAGTCCACAAGGAACCAAGCCAAGATGATCTTGCCAAAAGAATTCTGTGCTATCTGTTACCTTTGTGGATTTTGTACAGACTCAAAAAGATGTGCCTTATTTACACCTAGAATCAGTTTTGGGTCATACTGAAGTTAATTGAGGAGTGTATAACACTAGGTTCAAACTTTCAGGGCTGCAGTTGAAATGTGGGCCCAACTCTCATTGTCCAGCTTGCACAGAACTCTAAATGTGAATGATAGAGAGGCTTTCTGATATCTTTCATATCTGGAAGATAATGGAACTTCAGTTGCAGGAAAATAAAAATAAGGCAAGGAAATTGAACATCTTGATGGTGCTGGGAGTATGTTGCAGTTAACTAGTGTCCATTTTCTTGTGTGCACAGCGCACAATATTCTTATTTTGATCTCGTTATCATGATTCAAGTGTCCAGCCGATGCTACCCATGCTGTTTTGTCTTGCCACTTATCCATGGGATTCAAATTCTGATGTAGAAGTCGGCTGGTGTTTATTGAAGGTGTGCCTGGGGAAGTGCTATGACCAGCAGTTAGAGCTGCTGCCTCATGGCTCCATGGATTGGGGTTCGATCCTGACCTCGTATGATGTATGTGGGGAGTTTGCATATTCTCCAGTTGAAGGCTTGGGTTTCTCCTGGGTGATCTAGTTTCCTCAAACATCCAAAAACGCGGTGCTTGGTTAATTGGTTCTTATAAATGATGCCTAGTATAAGTCAGTGGCAAGAGAATCAGAGGAGTTCATAGGTATATGAGAAAAAAAATGTGTTGTAGGTTTACAGAGAAAAAGGAGAGGGGGATGGGACTGACGGGATTGCTCTGCCAGGAGTCTGCTTGGTTGCATTGGGTTGTAAATAAGCCATTCTCTTAAATGGGGAGATGATTGTTGTCTGCAAGGGGCAGTGGTAGTTTGGAGAATGCCATAACTCTGCAGGACCTTGGATATCCTGACCTTGCCAGAATGAAGACCTAAGGACATGGGAACAATGCTGCACAAAATTCAATGACCTTGTATATGGGATCAAAGTCACAGAAGACATCAGATCCTATCCAACAGCTGCAACAACCTTGTGCACTGCACCATGCTACCCACCACATCATTCGCCTAATAACAAACTCAGTCAGTTGGGGTAATAGCTAATATTTGCGTGCCCAGCACACTACTGCTCGCTTATAAATATTCAAACCCATAAACCCACGCTTCCACATTGCCAGCTATTCAAATATGGCAGGAATATCACATCACATTCATTAACACAAATCTTCACTTGCAGAAGACTTCATGTAACTGGCACCTGTCATGAGAAGGGCTTAAGTCTACATCCATTAACTTGCTGATCTCAAGATATGTGTTTTTGTCAGTATTGGTGTGGCTGTTAAAGAGCCAATGGCCAGTAGTGGCGTGAACTAGAGAGGGTGTGCACATGAATATGAAAGTATGCACATACCTAATCCTTTCTCACTTTTTACCTGCCTCTCATTCATCAATCTCCTCTGACACTAGAATTGTCACCCAGTTGACTTGGTGGCTGAGGAATGGATTGCAAAGTAGGCAGCACCCCAACTCTCAAGCTGACCCTCATAGTTAACTGCTCACTTGGTGCGCTTTTGTGCATGGTTTGCAAATGGTGAGACACCAAGCATAAGTGGCTTGCAGCTGGCCAAGGCATAATAGTAGACTAGGTAATACACTTTCAGGGTGACCATCCCGCACTAATTCTACCCTAGAAAATTGCATTTGTGGGGGGGAAGGGACCCTTCACAGGCTGATGGGCCTGCTAAAGCTCAAGCATTACATTGTGCATGCCTATCAGTCCCATTCCCAATCTGTACAACAGCATTGTGCAAGTATGTATGATTAAAGGTGAAGAACTGTGATACTCTCAAGATGGTCAGACAACTGGAGCCCATATTTTCCAAGACAACTTGCCCAGTACACAACATAGTAGGTAGGTCATTGCTTGTTAACTTGGTTACTTTTATCCTACTAGACAAGTGTATTGATGCACAGCATGTTAAGTATGAATACTGGAGCTGATAAAAGGTTCTTTCATCTGGAATGAAATTCCCATAACTTTCATACAAATCCTTTCGTGAAAGGTATCCTCATAGATCTGAGGGTGTAGGTGCTTGTAGAACAAATAATGAAACTGACAAGAGTGGATCAGTTAAATGTGGATAAGCACATTCAGAGGAGTGACAATAATATAATGAGGTTTAAGACCCAACAATAAATGGAAAACAAAAAAAAAACTAGGACATTAAATTGGGTTAGGTAGATTTTAGGAAGATGAGTGGTCTAACTAAGGTGAAGTAAAAGGAGAAATGATGTCGAACAAAGATAGCATTATTTTAAAAGAGATTGCAAAGATGCAGAACAAATGTATTAGATTTTAGAAAACAATTTTTGCCTCTGTTAGAAATCAATTAGAATTGGAAATATGGGTTATAGGGGGTTATAAGAAGAAAAATCTTAAGGAACTTGAAAAAAAGATTGAGATGGACAAGGAAAGCTAAAGAAACATTTAATAATTGGACATCATCCAAAAGAACACTGTTTTGCAGATTTATCAGTATAAAAGAAATGCCTATGAAGTAGGATCTTTGAGAGGAAGGCATTTTCCCTCCAAAATGCACTTTGTTCACAAAATTTGTAAATATTTATACAGTTGTATGTCACCATTTGCAGTACTAACATATCATTTTATTGGCTGACAAGATGTGCATTGTATTAACATGATTTAAGTTTTCCTTTCACATAAGATCCATGAGCGGTAAGTCTGAAAGGTTTTACAGGGGTTTCAGTGTGCAATAGTGGAGGTGCTGCAACTGTGATCTCATCCCATTGACGTGGCTGTACCAAGTTTCAGTGTAAATCTTGCCACATAACTAAATTTTTCAGATCCAGATTATGGGTAGCTCTTGCAATGGGAGACGAGTAAGTTCTGATCAGACCAAAGGGCATCTTTCACTTGATAATCTTTCTGCAACAACTGGTGTTAGTCTCAGTATGTGTCCCTGGGAACAGCCCATAGGGCTGTTATGCACTGGATTGGATGAACCTCCACAAAGACCCTTTCTAAATCTTGGCAAACACATATTTTACAGGTGGATGGATAAAGGTCTTGCCCTCACTGCAGCCACATCAAAGGCAGATTTCAGAGATGTTGCAAGTCTAATCATGAAGGCTCCAGCAGGAAGGGCCCTTCTCATCACCAGCAAAGCAAGGGACTCACTACACATAGTTAGTTGATCGTATCCCTGAGTAGTAAGAAGCTTTGGGTGTGGCCCACCAGGCCAGAGTAGACTTGGCTTGGTTGGCAAAGACATAATGTGAAAAGATATGTCCAGTGAGGTGTATTGCAAATTTCTGATGTCTTTTTTTTCTTCCCCCTCCCTTTTTCTGCTTGTAGGTGAGATGATGATGTCAGGATGGATTCTGATGCACTGCCAGCTAGATAGATAATGCTGTGCACATCCCACAGGTCTGGGCTGATCTAGTAGCTCAGACACTGAGCCATCAATTCTAGAAGTTTTATTTGTCTTGAAGGAACAGGTAGTCTGTGTCAGTCAGCCCAGAGTTAAGGGGTAGTCCAGACCATCCTGCTTGTTGTCATTTGAAACCTCCCAGATAGTGGACAGGAAGTTTTAGGAGGCTGTGCTGACTATGATTTTTGTTTTTCAAAGCAAATAGCCTGTCATTGAAGGATTTGCAGATCCTTGATATGTGAGGCTGTTAGGATATTACTGTGCTATCCTCTTCCTCACGACTACTGATCAGAGTTGTCTCTGAGTTGGCCTTTAGGAAGAAGAACCACAAGCAGGAAGAAGCCATGTCCTGCTGCAAGGAATGGGTTCCAGATTGGGAGATAATCTTGGAGGATTTGAGGCAAAGATTGAGGCTTGCTGGCTCTTAACTTGGAGCTCCTCCTCAATATTCATCCGTGTCAACTGCACCTGGATTCTGCATGCTTCTCTGGAGATGTCACAATTCCCACTAACTCTCATTGCTTTGTAAACACCTTTTGATGATCATGAACCTCTGAAATTCACCTTAATTACTTCACAACAATGCTTTGGGGAATGGTGGAGGGATTTTGCAGGTTCTCCAACCTGCATAATACCTTTAAGTTCTACATTACTTTTTGGGGTCACCAATTTCAAATTCAGCTTCTTGAATCCTTGCCAGACTTTTGCTCTTCCTGAGGATAATAGTCAGCCAGCAGATGATCAGCAGAAAAGGAACTGTAGGAGAGAGTATTCTTGACAGGCAGATCATTATCAGAAATTGAGGCAGGTATTTACCAGAAACTTTCTTAACAGAAAGTTTATTAGACAGCAGATGATCAAGTCTGAAGTGATCAAAGACTGAAAGGAGTTTGCTAGGAGGCCTGTCTGTGTGCAAGGGTTTATAGATTACCTTTTGAATAATGAAAAAGATCTAGTTGCCCTTCATTATAATTCAAAGACTACTCTATAAAAAAAGGTCAAATGAAATGTGCTAGATTAAGCATTTTCTTTTGGAAATGACATGGACTTAATACTGTAAAAAGCTACTGGAGTAAATGGTTATTATAAACATTTCATGGGTACAATACAACTTGAATTGTTTGAGCTTGGTGGTAATTAAGTTGCAATGACAATTTAGCATCTTGTTACTTGAATTCTCACTTGTTGATTGGGGATTTCACTATAAAATTGCTTTGTAACTTCACAGGGTTATGCCAGGAATGATATGAACACCAACCATAACAGTATATAATGGTTTTAAAAAGACCTTTAAAAAAGTTCTTAAAGAAAACACGATAGATCCTTAACTCTACATCAACTATATTTTTGGCACAAATGCTACTTTTTTTGTCATTCCATAGTTTAAAAAATGTTAGCCTCTCCAATTTTTAAGAATCATGTTGTGCAACATGTGCGCTATTTGCAGTTACATTCTCTAAAAGTTGTTTATATTGTGTGCCTATTTAGAGAGAACAAAGTGACACCAAAATCATTATTCTATCAGAAGTTGTGTTGGGGTTGAGAAGGGGATTATGGCCTCTTTCTAGTGGTTGTCTAGAAGGAGGATAAATAGATTTAAGAATAAATGTGAGTGGAAGAATAGAAAATGTCTTTTTTTTTCATGGAAAATTAAGAGACTGTTAACTGTGTCACTGGAATTGATAATTGAAACAAGGTATGAGGTTAGATAGTTGAAGGGATATGGGAAGAGAACAGGCACCTTGGATTAGGATTAGTTATGAAAAGTTTTAATATAAGTAAAGGCAGATTTCTTTGAATTGTAGTTCTGTGTATAATTTATCCAAGAAAATATGAGTGAAGTACTGCTCGTACTTAGTGGCTCTTGTGATGCCAAAAAACAAATTTAAGATACCGTGCTGTGTTCTATAATGTGTGTGGTTGAGTCATAACATATAATTTAATTTTTTTTTCAACTGCAAAAGAATTTGAAACTGGTGACTAACATGATATTTGTAGTTGAGTCATAATATGCAGCTGTTTCACCTACTGATATGGACAGCAATGTCTTTTGGCTTGTAGCTCTCCTTTAATGGTAAAATAGTCCTAATGAGGAAGGTGGCTGGTGATTGGCTTGGCCTGAAGTAAAGTGCAGCCCACTCAATGCATCTTTCTACGTGGCTGCTGTCATCAGCCATCACTCATTTATTTCCTGCCACTGGCTCACTTCTTTGTCAAACTGCAGCCAGTGAGGAGAAGCTTGTGTTCCTGTCTTGTGTGTGTAATGTGTGGGAGTCAGACTGCCAAACGCCTACTGCTTGCCACTACACTACTGAGTCATGATTAACAACTTTCCATGCTCAGTGACTGAATTAAACCAACAAAATGTTAATAGAAGTATTGTAATTAATGCACAACAGCAAGTCTTTATGCCTCATTTTAACTGATTTTTATTTTAAACTGGAGAATTTTTTCTTAAAATTTGGCATTCAAATGCACCGGCAATACTTATAGTAATTTATTTTTAAAGAAATATGTACTAAATATAGGAGGTAGATAGTATATGGAAATAGCTTATGCACAACTTTGTGGATAATTTGTAGTGGTGAGTGCAACTCTGCTCATTGATTTGAACAAACACTGATGTAAAACCTGCTAAACAAAAGGGCAGATTGTCATTTAATTTTCTTTAAAAAAGCTAAATCTTTATGTATCATACAAAGTATCACAACTGAACTGTGGTTTATGTGATGTTTCTACATGTAGAGATTCAAATTTGTAAGTTAACAAGAGCTCATGGGGATTTAAGGCAAAGTTTTGTTTCCAGTACAGAATGTTGGTTATGAAAAATTGGGCCAAGCTGATAACATAATTTGCAGTTTGTGTACAAATAAAACAACAATTTGTATTTGTGTAGTACTTTAATACAACAAAGGATTACAGAATGCTTCAGTAAATATTTATTAACTCTATGGTTATTAACTCTAAGTTAGACACCAAAGCATATTTGCATAGAAAACCAAAACCTCAAGCATTTTGAAAGAACAAAGCATTTTGAAAGAACAAAGCATTATGCCTTGGAAGTTAGAAGTACAATTGTCAGTGGAGAGTAATTAAATTCTATGAAGTATCAGAAGGATGTAGCTATCTGAGGGTTATAAAGCAGCAAAATGTTACAGAAATTGGATGGGTTCAAGGCTATGGAAAGATTTCAAACTATTAGGCATGTATTTTAAAACCAAGGTGTTTGCTAACTGAAAGTGTAAATTTGTCAAAACAGGGTGACTTGGTGCCACTTGGGATATGGGTTGCAATGTTGGATGACTCAAATTTATGGAGGGTGCAATTATGTGAGGGGTGAGTTTGGGAAGTCAGGAGTGCATGGCAATAGTTAGTTTTTATGATGTAATCTGTCTTGGACAAATTATTCTATAAAACCTATTATATAAGGTCAAAACTTGCAGCAAATTGGGAAATAGATTGGTTTGTGCATCAATGGAAACATTTTGGATTCCACTGTTGGGAAATACAGTTTGACTGGTTCCAAATGGAAAAACCTAACTCAAATGTGAGGAATAAATGGTCCTTGAATGGAACTACATAAATGGAACTCTTTTATTTCTTCTGAGGTTTCCATACATGAAACCTAAAGTTTTGGTGTATTTTCTTATGGATGATAATATCCACTGCAATTGAAATGTATGGAGTAGATGAGCTGCCCTAGGATAGCTGAAATAGTGGGATTTTGCATAATTTATTCTGTACCAATTATTTTTAAAAACAATCTTTTGTGCTTTGCAGTATATTTATGTTGTTGCTGAGACTAGCAATAAGAGTTCCAGTTAGACACACAGTCTCCAACTTTAATAACCTGTTTGCACAGAGCTCCCATCGGGGGTTGCCAGGGACATTGAAAGAATCCTTCCTATGACAATTTTCAGAATTAAGTTTGGGCTAGCACAGCAGTCATATTTCATTGAGTAAAAGTGAATATTTTATTCCTACATCTTCTGTCATGAAACAAAACGTTTGAAAGAGATGAAGTCATAAAATGGCTTCAGCTATAGCATGTTGGGAAACTTTCTTTGATGCTGCTTAAAGCATTTTTACAAAGAAACAAGTCTTTTTCCCTGACACAGCATGCCAAGACACAGCATATGAATAAGGAAAGAACATGAGAAACAGCAGCAGGAGTAGGCCAATTGGTCTCAAGTCAAAAGCAAGTTTATTGTCATATGCACAACTACATGTATGCACAGGTGTAATGAAAATCTTGCAGCAACATCAGGCACATAGCATCATATGTGACATTCACAAGAAAAATATAAATTAAAACAATTTTTACAAGAGAGAACACAATTAGAACAAAAGTTTTTTTTTAGTGCAAAGTGTTTAAAGTGGTCATAGTGTTGCTAAACTAGTGATTACAGTTTTGCCAGTTGGTTCAAGAACCAAATGGTTGAAGGGGAGTAGCCGTTCTTGAACCTGGTGGTATGAGACTTAAGGCTTCTGTACCTGAGAAGATGGCAGGGCCTGGATGGTGCAGATCTTTGCATGTTGCCGCCTTGAGGCAGCGCCTCCTTTAGATACTAATGGTGGGGAGAGATGTGCCCTTGTTGTATTGGGCTGAATCCACTAATCTCTGCAGCTTCTTGCATTCCTGCACATTGGAATTGCCATACCAGACTATGACACAACTAGTCAGTATACTTTCAATAGTACATCTGTAGAAGTTTAAGAGTGTTCAATGACAAGCCGAACCACCTCAACCTCCTAAGAAAGTAGACGCTGACATGCTTTCCTTATGATTGCATCTGTGTGTAGGGCCCAGGACAGGTCATCCGATACATTTAATACCCAGAAATTTAAAGCTGCTGACTCTCTTTATTGCCAAACCCCCAATGTAGACTGGTGCATATTCACCCTCCTTCCCCTTCCTGAAGTCAACAATCAGCTCATTAGTTTTACTGACATTGAGTGAGAGATTGTTGTTGCAGCTCCACTCAACCAGGTGTCCTCTCTTGCCCGGTGAGCTGACTCATTGCCACCTGTAATTCGTCCAACAACAGTGGTGTTGTTGGCAAAGTTGTATATGGCATTGGAGCTGTGCTTAGCCACACAGTCATCTACGTATAGAGAGTAGAGCAGGGATCTAAGCATGCAATGTTGAGGTGCAGCTTTGGTCAGCAAGGAGATGTTGTTACCAACCCTCACTGAGATCTGCCAATGAAGTGGAGTATCCAGTTGCAGAGGGAGGCACAGAGCCCCAGGTCTTGAAGCTTGATGATTAGTTTGGATGGGATGATTGTGTTGAACACCAAGCTGTAGTCAATGAACAGCAGCCTGATGTACGAGTTCCTGTTGTCCAGATGGTTCAGAGCAGAGTGAAGAACCAGAGAAATCGCATCTACTATTGATCTATTGTGGTGGTAGTCAAATTTGAAATGGATCTAAGTCATCTAGTCTGCACCACCTCTCATGGGTGATCCAATCTTGGCCTCAACACCACTTTCCCCACTCCATCCCCTCTTCCTCTTCCTTGGAG
>JARFYF010000001.1:114015313-114026833 GCA_030265395.1 Rhina ancylostomus
CCCCCAGAGAACAAAAAAAATCCTATAAATGAAGTGATTTCAAATTTTTAAACATGCATCAGCTTTTTGAGCACCTGAATTGCCAACAGGACTGGTTAATTAAAAAGGCACGAATGCAAAGACAAGGAACTAATTCCACACAAATGGGGAAGTTTTACCTTGATTCTACTCTGTAGAACTGGTATCTTGGTGTATAGCACCCACATTGAAACAAAGAGTAAATCACAGGAGCAGACCCTTCAGCCCACAATGTTGTGCCAAACTAATTAAACCAGTGATTAAATGCTTAACTAAACTAATCCCTTCTGCCAACGCAATGTCCACACCCTTCCATTCTCTGTATATTCATGCACCAATCTAAGAGCATTTTAAACATCTCTATTGTATTTAATTCCACCACCACCCCTGGCAGTGCATTCCAGTCACCCTCCACTCTCAGTAAAAACTTGCCCCACACACCACCTTTGAATTTATCCCCTCTCACCTTAAATATACGGCCTCCAGTATTAGACATTTAGATCCTAGGAAAAGATACTGGCTGTCTATCTATGCCTCTCAATCTTAACAACCTCTGTCAGGTCTCCCCTCAGCCTCCATCACTCCAGAGAAAACAACCCAAGTTTGTCCAATCTCTCTTTACAGCACATGCCCTCTAATCCAGGCAGCATCCTGGTAAACCTCTGCTGCACCCTTTCTAAAGCCTCCACATCCTTCCTATAATGGGACAACCAGAATTGAATGCAATACCTCAGATGCAGCCATAGAGTTTTATAAAGCTGCAACACAACTTCCCGATTCTTGAACTCAATGCCTCATCTAATAAAGGCAAGCATGCCATACACTTTCTTTACCACCCTATTGACCTGTGTAGCCATCTTCAGGGAGCTATGGACTTGGACCCCAAGATCCCTCTGTACATCAACACTGTTAAGGGTCTTGCCATTAACAGTGTACTGTTCCTTTACTTTTGATCTCCCAAAGTGCAACACTTCACATTTGGCCGGATTAAACTCCATCTGGCATTTCTCCAACCATATCTGCAGCTGATCTATATCCCACTGTTTCCTTTGGCAATCTACTACACTATCTACAACACCACTAATCTTTATATCATCTGCAAACTTACTAACCCACCCATCTACATTTTCATCCAGGTCACATACACATCACAAACAGCAGAGGTCCCAATATGGATCCCACTGGAACACCACTAGTCATGAACTTCCAGCTAGAATAAGTCCCATCAACCAGTACCCTCTGTCTTCTATGACCAAGCCAATTCTGAATCCAAACCAGCCAATTCACCATGGATCCCATGCATCTTAATCTTCTGGATGACCCTCCCATGGGGGATATTGGATAACAATTGTGTATGGAAGATAATAATGCAATTTTAAGAAAATCTTACAAAAGCTTGTGAGCCTGCCAACCAAATTAAAAAAAATAGCTCTGGCACTGAGTAACAAAGTTCAAAACTATATCACATATTAACAGTTCTGGCTTATATGCCTGCAAAACACAGCCATTAATTGACTAGCTTAACTAATTTGAAACTTTTAATGCAAAGTAGATCATTCAGAGGTAAAACATGCAATCAGAATTAAGTAAGAAGCATATTCGTTGTTATAGCTTTCTTAACTTTTGGTGATAAGATTTTAAACTATGCTAAAAAAAAAATGCACATTGATACTTTCTCACTCCCTTCATGAGTGAATGGAAACCCCACCTGAAATGGTGTTCTTGGAATGGATCAGTTTGACAAAATAGGTTCCACTAGTTGAAAGTAATGCCTGTATAGGATTTGAAGTCATTTCTTTCAGCTTTGGTCTAAAGACCCAAATTCTATTCAAATACGCAAGATCATTCATGCTGTCTTTGTTAGATAAGGTGGTTTGGTGGTAGAAAAGGTGTGTGGGGAGGGATGGAAGGAGAATGATGGGGAGGAGGCAGGACAAGGCATCCCAAGATGGGATACAGGATGAAGTCAAGCATGATGTGGGCATATAACAAGCACTTATAGCAGTGAGAAGAGCAACAGTAAAATAATTGACAATTCCTCCTAATGAGAACAGCCTGTGCTTAAACACTTGACCACACCCCCCCCACAAACACCACATCCCTACCATAGAGTTAGAAAAATGTAGCTAACACATTCCTGAGCAGAATACAATGAAAACATCTTTATCATTTCATTGCATAGCTCAACACCCTTATCCATGCACCATTGGAATACACCTTTCCCCAAATCACCTTATAACCATCTTCAAACTCCAAACACACATACTGTTAGCCTTCTTTCACCACATCTCTGGGACTGAACCTGCTTAATTGTATCTTCACCGGTAAATTAAAAAAATCAAAAGAACTGCAGATGCTGGAAATCTGAAATAAAACCGTCAGAAAGACACAATGGTGAGCTGCATCTGTGGAAAAAGAAACAGAATTAATGTTTCAGATTGAAGACTCTGGACCTGAAACATTAACTCTGTTTCTCTAGCTACAGATGCTGTCTGACCCATTAAATATTTTGTTTTTATTTCATATCTTCACCTACATCTTTGATGTTTTTGTCCTTTGCTCCCCACACTCTGCTACCAATAAAGTATGTTTAAAATCCTAGCATAGATTCTAACTTCAAGATCACTGGTTCAGTGCACCAGTGTTCACATGTAGCACCATTGGACCTTGCTTTCCTCTGTCAATTACCCTCACTTCAAATAGCTCCTAATGAATATTTGACAATCCAGTCAGTTGGCTCTTCCACTTTCCATTAGCTAACAAGCTAGAGTTACCTTCTTCTCTAGCCCTTAACCTGCCTCTCATTGTAATTTCTTATCCATCTCCTTTCACATTCTCACGCAGTTCAACTTCGCCACGAGTTGCTCCCTTGGCATCTTTCACATATAAAATAGCCCCTCTATCCTGATCTATCCATTCCCTTTATCTCCAGATCTTTCAGATCAGATACTATGGCATTGGAATAACTCCAACCAAATTCACAAATGACATCTATAACTGTGCTCAAAATACCCATTTGTTTCTTGATTTGTCCTGTCTTTGACATGGTAAACATACAATTTTCCTTTAATACCTCTCCTTCATTGTCCAGTTCAGTAGGGTTGCCCTCAACCAATTTCATCATTCCCTATCCAATAAGCAGCACAGCCTCTCCATCATTAAGTCAAAGTTGAGTTTATTGTCATATTCACAAGAACATGTATGCACGGGTGCAATGAAAAACTTACATGCAGCAGCATCATAGGCACATGGCATCATATAAAAATTACCAGCGGCAATTGGACATCTGGTCCCTGGTGCCTAAAGAGGGTTCAAACCTGTGTGGGAAATCCCTACAGGATTTCAAGTTCAATGCCTTAACCACTTGGCCATCACAGTTTCACTTCCCACTGCAGGGAACATCAATTTTAAAGACAACCAATTACAAAATGAGCTTTAATTCAAAAGAGGAAATATCATAGATACTGGAAACCAATGGTAATACCACCTTGAAATAAGCTGCAGTAAAAGGATGTTGATAGACATAAAGAAAAGACAGTTTCCAATATAGGGTTGCCATGAAGTGAATGTGATGAATTGAGACAAGACATCCATTAAAGTCTGTGACATATACAATGATATGACTTGATAGTGCCTTTGAATGAAGCACAGCCAATCATAAGTATAAACCTGTGAAGCATGACCAATGGTTGAGAGATGAAGAAACAAATTTGAAAGGAAAGTGCCTGTTAAAGTGATTGATCCTTGGCCTCTTCACTGCATCTGGCCAACATAAAAGACTTCAAGCAATCAGCGAAGCTAACTAGTCACTTGCTGATTCCAGAAAAAATATGAAACATTTAAACATGTATTCATGATTTAATGAAGTAATCTCAAAGAGAAACTGCTTATGTGTTTTGTCAGGAACACAAAATACACAAGTAATTCCTACACTATTGCCACAATGTCACCTCTGGAACTCTCCATGAATCATTCTTGGCCCCACCTCCTCTTGCTCACCTACAAGCTACTTTTTGATAGCATCTGAAGACACAAGGCTAGGTTCCACAGTATAATATCCAGCACCATTTTCCTGGCACTTCTCTTGATCCTTCAACTGCTACTGTATTGTCAAATTTATGCCCAACACCCAGGCATAACCAAGATGCAATTACCTCCCGTCAAATATTGTAAATAATTGCTTTAGCCTTCCCATTCTCCACTATTCCTCCTAATCATTTCACAGGTTGAAACACAACACTCTGACTATCCCACCTCAATGCGTTTATCGGTCTATTTTCTCACCATCACTGATGGTGCCTACCAGCACTTCTGAACGTTGCCACTCTCGGTTCAACTGTTGCCAAAAACTTATCCAGGAGAGATCTGACAGAATGCTTCCCCAGCCAGGTTTCCATCTTTAAACTGCAGCTCATTTTGTCGTGTACATATTGGAAACAAAAGGAGCCTAGGTTAGAGACTGTTCTCTTCTAACTAGTATGTCTGGGGAAGTGGAGGGGTAGTCTGGTGGTGATGAGTGTAGGTTGGTGCTCAAGGCAGAACTTCTCTCCCAAGTGATTTTGGTACAACTTCCAACCTTGGTGTTGACCTGATTTCCTCTTCCATTGCACTCCCAAATACTATAACTTGTTCAACTAGATTACATGGTTTTCATTCCTATTCTCCTTTTAGCTTGGAGTTGGCTCTGAAGAAAAAGGGGTCACTACTAGTCATATGAACTGTATTATTTTTATAAAAAGGATTCTACCCAACCTGATCCAGCATTTTCAGCTTTAGTTTCTCTCCTACTCATCCAGCCAATTCCATTCTTTATATCACATTTTATTGTGGTTATTCTGTGGCCCACAACTTAAAATACCCAGGAGGGTACAACACTCTTAAATGGCACTTGCTCAATAGTACTACTAGGTTCAATATTCAAAGAAAAACATTTACTGGATTAAAAACTAGAAACAATTTAATTTGTTCCCTACTACTGGGGGCATTTTTTGCATTATTGCAGAAAATCCAGCAGTACAAGTTATTAATTAACAGCTAAGATTTGTAATTTAACTTGACATTCCCAGATAAACCAGTGTTTACAGCCTTTTAGCTCAGTTCTTAATACTTACGATTCAGTATGTCACATTTCAATCAGTAATTTTCCCAATTTTTAAACATTCATTGAAATATCTTACTGTTTTGATGATATCAGAATAATTTTACTTATAATGAAAGAACAGCAATTTCTGATTATTTTAGTAGTGGCTGAAGGATTTTTGGAGATAGAACAAAGTAGTAAGCTATATCACCAGTTGATGCCTGGTCAATGCAGGGATTTCCAGCAAAAGAACACTCTACATGCTGGAAATCAGAAAAAAAAATTCACAGAAAATGTTGGTACACTCAAAAATCAGAGAGCTTTCCTATCTGTACATATTCACCCTGATATGTTGTGTTTTCAGTATTTGTGTGATTACATTTTACCAATGATAATTCAACTAATTACTTTAACAATCTGCGTTTATAAAAGAATTTGCAATACTAACCTTCAAAGCTGAATTTGCATAGAGAATCTCCTGGATTTGCAAAAGTGGAGAAGTAATAGGGCACTGCATGCCACCTGCACTAAAGTCTGAAAATTCAGTTTCACTGCAATCACTCTGAAAAGCGCTTTCCACTAGCTGGCCATTACTCTCACATGATGTCCATTCTGGTGTGGAGTCTGCAAAAGCAGCAGATTGACCTGGATCATCCTCAACATTCCTAGAAACATCTAATTTTGAAATGCTGTCCTCTTGAGCATCAGCATTGGTCACCAATACAGAGAGTTTGGATTTATTATCAAATTCATAGTTTATATGAGATTTATGGTCCTGGGCAGGAAAAGGATGATGATTCTTGAAGCTGTCATTAAAAACTTTGGAATTCTGTTGCAGGGAATGCTTTTCCACAGAATCATTCTCTTCTGTCACTGGAAACCCACAAGAAGTACCAACACACTGTTGTTGGATAAGAGGCATTTTACAATAACTTGCAAAGTCACTCCATATATCGCTGCTTCCTTCCTCCATCAATGCACTTGACACTTCTTTTGGCAAAGCAATTTGCTGCTTATCCTCCACTGAATCAGCTCTGTTTAAAATGTGCTTCATGTCTGAAATGGCATCCTCCATGTAGCTTACTGGACCAGCAACATTCGACTCCTTGGAATCCAATGCTTTAGAACTGAAGGATATATTAGTTTCTAATATAATAGTGCTTCTTGAGGATTTCCTTAAGACAATTTTGATCGACAAATGGATTTCTGACATCTAATCCACAGTCATCCAATGGAATAGAAATTTCCACATTTCCTTTTATTTAATTATGTTTCATGGAACATTCTGCCATGCTCCAGGGGGAAAAAAAAAATCTGCATTCTATTTTTCTTCATCACGTTGCAAAAGTGCTGCTGGTAACCTTTCCTGATGCACTATAAAAGGAGTTATGTTGATGGCACATAGTCTTCAAGATTATTACTTTGGAGTTACAATGCATTAATAAATGGAAAGTGGCTCATGAAGGACTGATCAGTTCTGAAGAAAAAAAATGGAAAATTATTTTCAGTATTTTGTTTCTAAGTTTAATGCAAGTCAATATACTTCATATCACAGTTTAAAACTAAAAGTTTAGAGTTAAAAATAGTAAAACAGGAAAAATGACTTTAGCACCAGTCTTTGTTCATCTAACTTTAATGTAGTTTTGTGGAAAAACTAGTGCTGATTTGAAAACTGCATTCGCATGACATGGATATTACTTTGCAATTACTAGAAAGATTAGTCTCTATCCTCATCAGATAGTGAACTAATTGTACTGTTTTTACATGACCTTCAGGATTTATGCTAATAGTCATCTTTATCTGTTTAAAAAAATACACAAAATAAGGAAGTGAAACATTCTTTGCATTGTTGTTATATCAGGCATTGAATTAAGCAAGAAAACAAAAGGCTATTTGAGCCAGGCCAATATCAATTCTGGCACATTAGCCATCTT
This sequence comes from Rhina ancylostomus, assembly GCA_030265395.1. Lineage (NCBI taxonomy): Eukaryota > Metazoa > Chordata > Chondrichthyes > Rhinopristiformes > Rhinidae > Rhina > Rhina ancylostomus. Next base: position 114,022,346 of record JARFYF010000001.1, read on the forward strand.
ACAGCAGTCCATTTGAAATGTTTTCCACCATCTTTTCAAGGACAAGGCATGAGCAATGCAAGCCCTTTGCAAAAGCCTTTACATTGAGGAAAGAGGCTCTGCAAAAGCCAGAACACCTACCATAATCAAGCCCAACCATTCTCAATGGCTGCCAGCAACAATGACTGTTAAAGTAGAAATCCTGGGTGATCTTCCTAGCCAGAGATAAGCCCTACCACCAAGTTCCCAGAGTATCTCAGATCAATAATTTCTCCTCTACTATTTTAGCATTAAAGATCATTTCTCTATGCTCTTTCTTATGCTGATAGCAAGAAAGCAGATGGACATAGGTTTGGATATCTGCTGTTGATGGTGCTGTTGGAGGAAGGAATGCTAACCAGCACAAAAATATTGTACATTTAACTTTAACAATACAGCCGTGGCATCTTTTCCACATATTGGTGTTGAAAAATAAAGTCTTTGTTTAATACTTCATCTGATATAGTCTCTGACAATGTAGCAATTCTTAGTAATGCAACAAAAAGCTTAAATGTCCAATTTTCTGTTTTAGAGATAGAAGCATTGCTAATAAGTGAAATTAAATTTAAAAGTAAAGAATTATTTGCATTTGGAAGTTTGAGAAACTGTCTGTAAATTTGTGCCCATTACTGTCGTATTACATCTCGTAGGTTAGACTATATTTTTTGCCTAAAATATTCTACTTGCCATTTTTTGTTTAAAAAATTCCACTTGTCATTTTTTTTGGTATTTGAGTAAAAGCACATTTGATCATAAGACTGTTGTACCCCAATGGTATCTAATGTTACCCAGGTCAACAAAACCCAAGTTATTCTCGTATGTCACCTTTGAGCCACTAGAGATAAACTTTGGAACCACTCTAACTAGTGGATTAAATGAGATTAGGGTTCCAGCAACAATTTGTTCTTGGTGCAATAGGATGCCAAGCCTCAGGTCTGAGTGCTATGCAAGACAAAATTGGTCAACAAACTTTTCCAGCTGTTCAATTGTAAAAATCACATTGTGGGGCAAACTTCAACCCTAAATAAATTGACTACATGAACTTAGTCATGAGAATCATAAAGAAACTGGGTTATAGGGAGTGGTTTGGCAGGCCAGGCGTCATAAAGATATACAGCATGGAAAATGCCCCTTTGCCCTATTATGACCATTAAGCACCCAATTTTACACTAATCCTACACCAGCCTATTTTATCTTCTCCATATTCCTATCAATTCCTCTCATTCAACAACCACCCCCCCCCACACACACACAGCAGTCTACAGTGCCAATTAATCTAGAAACCCATTTTTTTGGAACGTGGGAGGAAACCAGAGCGGTCAGAGAAAGCCCACATGGACACAGGGAGAGTGTGTAAACTCCACACATACGGCAGAGGTCAGGATTGAACCATGGCCACTGGAGCAGTTAGGCAGCATTGCTGCTTGCCATGTCACTGTGCCACCCCCAATGTAATATGGAGTCAGAAATACCAGGGGGGCATGACAGGAAGGATATTTCCTCTCGTGGCGTAATCTGGAAATTATTTCAAAATTAAAGGGTTACCTGTTTAAGACAGAGACAAGGAGGAATTTCTTCTTTCAAAAGTTGTGAATCTCTAATTCTCTGCCCCAGAGGGATGTGGAAGCCCTATGAATATATTCAAATTTGAGATAGATGTATGCACCAAGATTTCCAAAATGTTAACGTGGAGTTATACAGCATGCAAACAGGCCCTTTGGCCCAACTCACCCATGCTGACCAAGAGGCCCACCTAATCCAGTCCCATTTGCCCATATCCCTCTAAACCTTTCCCATCCATGTACCTGCCCAAATGTCTTTTGAATGTTATTTACCTGCCTCAACCACTTCCTTTTGCAGCTCATTCCATATATGTACTACCCTATGTGGAAAAACTTGCCCCTCAGGTTCACCTTAAATCTACACCCTCTAGCTTTAGACTCCCCTACCTTGGGGAAAAAAGACTGGCTATTCACCTTATCTATGCCCCTCATAGTTTTACATAGCTCTATATGATCACCCCTCATTCTCCTATGCTCCAAGGAATAACGTCTCAGCCTGCCCAACTTCTCCCTATAACCCAGTCACTCAAGTCCTAGCAACATCCTCAAATCTTTTCTGCACTCTTTCTAGCTTAATAGCATCTTTCCTGTAGCAGGGTGACCAGAACTGAACACAATACTCCAAGTGCAGCTTTACCAATGTCTTGTACAACTGCAACATCCCAACTTCTATACTAGTGCCCTGACTTGTGAAAACCAGTGTGCCAATAGACTTCTTCACCACCCAGTCTACCTGTGATACCACTTCATGGAATTATGTACTTGTACTCCTAGGTCCCTCTGTTCTCCAACACTTCCCAGGACCCTATCGTTCACTGTGAAGGTCCAAGTTTGCCTTCCCAAAATGCAACACATCACACTTATCTGAATTGAATTCCATTTGCCGTTTCTTGGCCCACTTTCCCAACCTGATCAAGATTCTGCTGCAAGTCCTGATAACCTTCTTCACTGTCTACAATACCCCCTATTTTAATGTCATCTGTAAACTTACTAACAATGCCTTGTACATTCTCATCCAAATTGTTGATATAGATTAAACACAATAATGTGCTCAGCACCGATCCCTGAGGCACTCCACTTGTCACTGGCCTCCAGTCCAAAACAACCTTCCACCATCACCCTCTGCTTCCTTCCATCAAAAGGAACGTTGTACCCAGTTAACTAGGCCTCCCTGCATCCAATGCCATCTAACCTTCCAGAGCAGCCTACAACGTGGAACATTATCAAAAAAAGCCTCACTGAAGTCCATTATAGACTACGTCTACCACCCTGCCCTCACTGATCTTCATGATTACTTCTTCAAAATACTCATATGTGAGATGATCTCCCACACACAAAGCCATGCAGAATTTGTGCAAGATTTTATTTTAGTTGAAATTCACAAGCCCTCTTCAGTAACCCTAAATATTTTGTAGTCTTACAGTCCATTTCTACACTTTTTAAATGTCATACTTCTAAGAGAATCTACCCATACATCTTTGGCACTCAATATTTCAACACCAGGTATACAACAACAACCTGCATCTCCTTCAACCAGAAATTTAACTGGACCAGCTGCCTGGACGTCACGGCTACAGGTGCAGGTTAGTTACTGACTGTCCTACAGCAAGTGACCCACTTCAACTGCATCTCTGTCTGTACAAAGCACAAACCAGGGTACAATGATATACTCCTTACTTACCTGGAAGAGACAAGAACATGCAGCTCAAAATCCTCCCACAAAAAGTAACTTCAATTGGCATACCACCACCATCCAATATATTTAATCCATCCGTAGCCAGTAATATGATGGTTGCAGCAAATGCAGAGAAGAGGTATCGCTGCAACTTACCCAATGCTTGTCCTATCACCCAGCAAATGGACAGGAACACCACCACCATTTGCATGTTATCCTTCAAGTCACAAATTGGGCTGAGTTAGAAATATGTTGCTCTTTATTAGTATCCTGGAACTCCTCAACCAACACCACTGTTGAAGTACCTTCACAACATCTATTGCAGTTCAAGGCCATGAATCATCACCACCTTCTCAGGGGTGATTAGAAATGATCATTAAATGCCATCTTAATGAAGCCAATACATATGAATAAACAAATACACTCACCCAGATTGGGATGGTTCTTCATTCACAAAGAAGTTTTCCAGTCTTTGTGTAAATATTTACAAATAGCATTCTTGCTAAGCAGGCACCCAATTTGAAAGTTAGGACCCAAACACATTCAAGAAATATTCCATAATGAATCAAATAAGTACCATTGAAAATTAAACTGACAGTTCCCTTAACACAAAGTATGGTAAAGACATGATACCAAGTTTCCTCGTTTTTAGTTTTGCCAGCTTTCACAGCAAAAATCAATATTAGTGATTTTAAAACATTCATCCCTTCCTCCATCCGCGGCCCTCTTCAAACACAACGAGCCTCAATCACTGGGTTTGGGGGAGTTTAGATTAGTTTATGCATAGTCAGAACCGTAAAATGTTGAACCAAGCTCATCATTATTTTCCCGTCTCGACAACGCAAACTTAAATCCGAATTTGTAAACGATTACATTCATCCGTTTGCCAAAAAACCTGACCAGTTAGTTTAAAAAGTGTCAATTTTAAGTGATAATATTCTTCAATCATGTATTCTCAAGTAAACCACAACAGATGCAAGCGCGGCGACTCTCAAGGGGAAAATCCTTAGATTTTGATCGACTAGGATCGTTATCAAAAGTCGTACAACGCTGTAAGTTAACGTACGCCACGGCAGACGTGTTCGATCGCGGTTTTAAAATTACTTCACACCCGGAAGTGAGTGAGAGGGCTCGACAATGCAATTTCACCCTCTGTCAGTGGATTACCGCATAAAGGTGAAAGGAAACCCGATGTTACTGACAAGTAGGGATGATGGTCGAAAGCTGACATCA
>JARFYF010000001.1:114115415-114125847 GCA_030265395.1 Rhina ancylostomus
CCCACCTCACCTCACCCCAGAGGACTCATATCTCCCTGGCATCAGAGACCTCCACACCCCACCCCAGGGGACTCTCATCACCCCAGCATCAGAGACCTCCCCACCCCACACCAGGGGACTCACACCACCACGGGGTCAGAGACCTCTCTACCACAGAGGACTCATATCACCCCGGTGCCACAGGCAAGGCACAAGCTCCACACTCCAATCTCCGCACTGCCCGTTTCTACCTCCTACCCAAGATCCACAAACCTAACTGTCCTGATGGGCGCATTGTTGCTACCTACTCCTGCCCCACTGAACTCGTGTCCTCATATCTTGACTCCATTTTTGTACCCCCTTGGTCCAGTCCCTTCCCACCTATGTACATAACACTTTGCATGCTGGGCATCACTTCAACAATTTTCAGTTCCCCAGCCCTGACTGCCTCATTTTCACCATGGACGTCGAGTCCCTGTACACTTCCATCCCCCATTAGGGGGGGTCTTAAGGTTCTCTGTTTCCTTCTTGACAACAGACCCAACCGGTTCCCCTCCACTACCACCCTCCTCCATCTGGCAGATCTGGTACTCACTGTCAACAACTCTTTTGGCTCCTCCCACTTACTCCAGACCAAAGGTGTAGCCATGGGCACTCGCATGGGCCTCAGATATGCCTGCTTTTTCATCAGCTACGTGGAACAGTCCATGTTCAAAGCCTACACTGGTAACGCTCCCCAACTCTTTCTCCACTCTATTGATGACTGCATTGAGACCACTTCCTGCACCCATGTTGAGCTCTTCAATTTCATCAACTTTGCCTCCAACTTCCACCTTGCCCTCAAATTTATTTGGTCCATGTCTGACATCTCTCTCCCTTTTCTTGATCTCTCTCTCTCCCCATCTCCAGAGACATATTAACCACAGACATCTTTTACAAACCTACTGATTCCCACAGTTGCCTTGACTACACCTCTTCCCACCCTGCAACTTTCAAGGATGATATCCCTTTCTCTCAGTTCCTTTGCCTCTGCCACATCTGTTCCCATATTGAAGCTTTCCATTCCAGGACATCAGATGTCCTCTTTTTTTCAGCAAATGGGGTTTCTCTTCCACCACCATCAATGCAGCCCTCACCTGCATCTCCTCCATTTCCTGTATGTCTGCCCTCACCCCATCACCCCTCAACATAACAGGGAAATGGTTAAATTGCTTAAAATATGACACATAAAGAAGACCAGACCAGACGTGTTGAGCATGCTAATGCTAGTATTCAAATATCTCATTTTAGAGGGCAATGGTTTATAAGTTTTCTATTTGATCACTACTTCATGTCCTTTAGTCACCAGCAACAAACAAGATGATGGAGGAACTCAGTGGGTCAGGCAGCATCAATGGAGGAGGATAAGGACAGACATGTTAGTATGGGAATGAGGAAGGGAATTAAAATGGCTAACAAACAGGAGCTTCAGAAGACCATGGCAGACAGAGCACAAGTGCTGGGCAAAGTGGTGGTCTGATCTCACCGATGTAGAGGAGGCCATATCGGGTGCACCGGATGCAATAAACAAGGCTGGAGGAGATGCATGTGAATTTGTGCCTCCTCCTCCCCATTCCCATACCAACATGTCTATCTTCAGCCTCCTCTACTGCCAGGATGAGGCTAAACATAAGAAGAGCATCTCATATTCTGCCTGGGTAGTCTACAACCCAAAAGCATGAACATTGAATTCCCCAATTTCAGGTAACTTGCTCTCCCTCTGTCTCTTTCCTCTCTCCTCCTGATCTACCCAGTCCCTTCTACACCCACCCCAGCCCTCCATCAACCTGTTTCTTTCCCTTCCTTCACCCACTTCATCTGCTCATCACCCACACTTTTCTCCCACTGGGTCCCCTGTCCCCACTATTCCTATCTGCCCACCCCAACTCCCTTATTTAATTCCATGCTCCACCTTCTTTTCCTATGAAATTCCATCATCTGCAGCCCTTTGTCACCTCCACCTATCACTTCCCAGCCTCAGTCACTATTACCACTTTTCCCTCCATCTGCCTATCACCCCTCCTCACCTGGTTCCACCTATTGTTTGCTAGCTCTTGCTCCTCCACTTCCCTTCACTTCTTCATACTAGCTATCTCGCCTCTGTCAGTCCACAAGAAGGGTCTCAACCCGAAATGGCAACTGACCATTTCCTTCCACAGATGCTGTCTGATCCATTGAGTTCCTCCAGCATCTATAATCTCTTGTGCCTCCTTTAGTCACCAGTTGGATTCATTTCAATATTTTTAAGGTGGTAAATCTAAATAATTTCAATGAATTTGTCACATTTCATGATCATAATTGTTAACTTGGGCAGCACATCAGAGCAGCTAATAGATCTGCTGTCTCACAGGTCCATGACCTGGGTTTAATCCTGACTTCTGGTATTGTCTGCATGGAGTTTGCATGTTCTCCCTGTCACCACATGGGTTTCCTCCAGGTACTCTGGTTTCCACCCACATCCCAAAAACATGTGAGTTGGTGGGTTAATTGATCACTGTAAATTGTCTCCAGAGCATATACGAGTGGTAGAATCAAGAGGGGTGTTGATGGGATTGTGGGGAGAATAAAATGAGTTGGGCTGGGATTAGGGTAAAATATGGGTGTTTGCTGGTCTACATGGACTCAATGGGTCAAAGGGCTCTATCCGTATTGTATCTGCATGATTTCATGAATCCATTACTCTAAAAGTATAAAATAGTCAATATGAGATCAGCTGTTAATTGAAAATCTTTCTCAACTTTCATCATATGTTTCATTACAATTGTCTTGGTTTTTCACTATTGCTCAAAGACAACCTTTTTATCAATGCATTTGAAAATCCTACAGTATTTAGCTTCTGATGTAAACCAACTAAACTGCCTGACAGTCTGAAAAAAGACAGCAAATCCTTTGCAAAGCAATAAACCTTTGTTAAAGGCTTTACTGACATTTTGTTCTGGGCAGAGTCCCAAATGTTGCATTTATGTATTAAGTTTTGTTATTACTTTGGGTTGAGAAGAAATGACTCAGTGTAAATTTGATTTTTGATCTTTAGGGTAAAAATTGGAGAAGAATTTCTGTTTTTTTGACAAGTTTGAAACTGCAAAGGAAAACAATAGAAAAAGGGGAAAAATAAAATACCGTTTTGTTTTTATTATCAGTTTCATAGTCAAGAATAGGCCATTCGAAGGATAGATTATTTTTATAATTTCCACCTATTCTGCTATATCACATTGCATGTCTATATCCCTTTGTGTATAAGTCCATTCACTTCTTTATCTTACCTTGGCAAAAGATTTTTTTGGCTCCTTCACACCTTTTAGTAAATATAAATGTCACTTAAATAGGTTGGCTAATCCCGTTCTGTCTTTGTACAAAGTGATTTTACTTAACACATTTACTGGAAATATTTTGTTCATATTGGAAAGCTCCCTAATATAGCCAGTTAAACTCATACAGTATCCCTGCATGGTTTGGTTTTTGTTAACTATGTCTAAACATCATAGGTTTGGTTGAATACTGATGTGATCCTTAATGGATGATGGTGTAAACTCCCTAACAGAGAAGTAGAAACCTTATGTCAGTAAATTATTCAGTATTTTCATGTGGAAACTTAAATATGCCTTTGAGCTTTCATGCCTTTTGGGCATTTATAGTCCTAGGGCATACGTGGGCAAAATTCATCCAATGAATGCCAAGTTACCTCACAAAATGTGCTACAGCAATCTAATTTCACACTCCAACAATGACTCTGTTGCCTGAGTCTCCACAACTGCAAAAATGACTAAGCAAGTGAGGGTCAAAGAGTGAATCGAAGTAATGGGTTGAATCCAGCTACGTAGAGTCCAAGATTTTCAATGATACTGTTCTTCTTATTAAGTCATTATAATATCCTATTTATAATAATATAATAAAATGTTAAGAATACACATTAGGTGGAAAATGCATTCAAGTGTGAAGCATTCCAGAGATTAGTTACTTTATAAGTGGTTGTGAAATATAATCCAAAATCTCTTAATTTTTTAAAAAAGCCCTAAAATTAATTTAATTCTAATCCATTATCCCAATTTCCTAATAATACTATGACTATTTTTTCTAAGAACTGACTTAATGTAAGCCATTCTGGAACATTCTTTGCTTTGGTTAAATTGCCAAATGGCAATTGAAATGTAATACAGAAAACTGATAGTTTATGGAAGGCAGAATGTGAAGGGGCAACATCAAGCTGTCAAGCCTCTTAAAGAGGATCCCTACTATTTTAATAAACTTTTTAATTTAGCACTGGCATTTCCTGGCCTTGGGAAACCTGGTACTTAAATGCAGGCTTGTATGGCTGGATCCATCAGGTAAGTAGCTTTATAGCACTGATGGTGGATCAGGAGGAGCAAAGGTATCTTTCCCAGTACAACCAACCTATCTGCAAATATCCTCTCAGATCTGTCAATGCCTTCATGTTCATATCCCACTGAATGCCATACCCTTCCTCCATTGTGATTTTTTCACAAATCACTATCTCTAGCAACACCACAAAACCTCACACAAACATCTTCACCCCCTGAACACCATCACCATCTGTCTGTAATCTCTCCTCAACCATCACTCCACTTCTAGGATCACTCCCCACAATCACTCTCCTCACTGATTGCCTTCTCCAGCCCTGTAATCTTTCTTCCATCTACAACTTTTGTCACCCAGCACTCTGCAATCCCTAAAATTTCTCCACAGACCATGACCTTCAACTGCTTGATCATTATCTCAGGTCCTGCAATGCTTCCTCCAAAAATCTTCACCTTTTCCCACTTGATCTCTTGAAACCACCATTATCTTCAGTCCAATGATGTCTATTTCTTGATCACCAATCCTATTTCTATAATCTCTCCTCAAATTTCCATCTCTACCCATGGTCTCTTCCCCCAAAGACTTTCTCTTCCATATGTGATCTTTCCCATAATCATTATCTCCATCCTTTGCAAGCTTTCCCATTGATCAGTGTCTCTTCTTTGCTATAATTTTTCCTACTCACTGCCACAGTTCCCACTGCTGTACCTGTTTTCTGTTGACTACTTTCCTGCAAGTCTTGTGTCTGAAGATAGCTAACCTTTCAATCAGGCTGTGTGTTGGGTGGGAAAAAATATTTTAAATACCTTGAACCTCATTTTCTGCATTACCCCATTATAACTCATTTGCTACAAATTATTTTATTGTATACGGATGAAAATATCAGCAACTTGAGTACAAAAGCAAACAAGCAAGATATGCTAAACTGGAACAAAACATGCAGATGCTGAAAATCCAAAAAAACACCCAGAAAATCATGGAAATATTGGCAGGATAGGCAGCACCTGCAGAGAAAGAAAAAGAATCAACATTTCAGACCAATGACCCTTTCCAGTTCTGATAAAGAGTCATTGACTTTAAAATCTGATTCTATATCTCTCTCCATTGATTCTGCCTGACCTGCTGAGTTCTTCCAGCATTTTCTTTGAAGGTATGCTGATCTTCTGTATCACTAGTTTGGCCTTAGCTGGAATATAGTGTACACCTGCCAGTAAATGTAAAGCTCCCAAAATCTTAGAGACCAGATTTACTATATGAGTGCAAGGGATGAGGGACTAGTTATGTTGGGAGACAAAAGAGACTGGAGTTGTTCTTAGGATAAATCACGGGGTGACTTAATTGCATCATTCAAAATAAAGAAGTGATTTAATAATAATAAATGAGGATGCAGATTTCAAATAATTGGCAAAAGAATCAAAGAGATGAGAAGACATCTTTTTCCCATGTTAGTAAAACACAATGGACTGAATAATCTACCTCTGTTTTGTAGAACTCGATGGTTGGTATGATCTGAAATACATTGCCTGATAGGATGATGGAAGTTGATTTAATAGTAAATTTCAAAAGGGAATTGATCATAATGCTTGAAAAAGAAAAACCTGTAGACAAAGGGGAAAGAGACAGTAAATGGACTGATGACCTCAGTGAGCCTGTGCAGACTCAGAGAGTCAAGATGAATTTTTCTGTGCTGTAAGATTCTTTATTTTTACATGAAATCCATTGTGGCAATATTTGCCGGACTTCTTTCATCAGTGTATTTGTCAATATCTCAAAAAAGGCACTGACCATTATCCATGGTTCCCAAAGCTGCCATGCTATGATATAAATTATGGCTTCTGAAATGCTAGTGTAATGCAATGTGTTAAAATGCCATGACTTATGACTCCTGAAGCCTGAGTTAATAGGGTATGAGCATGGGTTCTAAAATAAGGTAAAATTTATGGCTCTTGATGCCAGTGTTAGTATGACGTGACTTATGGTTCCTAATGCCTGTGTTAGAGTGACATGATTCATGGATCCTAAAGCCTGTGTTGGAGTGACATGACTCAAAGTTGATGAAGCCTATGTTAATGTGATATGACATGTGCTGCTGAAGCCTGAGTAAAGATGGCCTGACCATTGGTTCCTGAAATCTGTATTATTGGACATGACCCATGGTTTCTGAAGATTATGTTACTAAAATGGAGACTAGGACATGAATCACAGCTTCTGAAGCTTGTGTCAGTGAGACATGTCTCATTGTTCCCAAATTCCAGATACACAGGCTTTAGGAAGCAGGAGTGCAAACTCATTAACTCAGAATTCATGAAGACACAAGAGACTGCAGATGCTGGAATCTGGAGCCAAAAACAAACTGCTAGTGGAACTCAAAACAGGCAGCATTTGTGGAGGCAGAGGGATAGTTGACCTTTTGCGTTTCAGCCCCAATGTAGGGTCTAAACCTGAAATAATAACTATTGCTCTGCCGCCACAGATGCTGCCTGACCCACTGAGTTCCTCCAGCAATTTGATTTTTGTTCAAGATTCCAGCATCTGCACTCTTCATGAATTCCATAGTCATCTGCAGTCATGGTGTCTTCATGAATTCTGAGTTAATGACTTTGGATTCCTGTTTCCTAAAGCCTGTATTGGTGGGATACTTTCTTTATTTATTCATTTTCCAGTAATTGGGCACTCCTTACAAGACCAGGATTTTTTGTCCATCCCTAAATCCCCCAAAGAAGGTGGTAGTGAGTTGCCTTCTTAAAGTACTGCAGTCCTTCTAGAGAAGCTACTTCTACAGTTCTATTGGGAGTGTATCCAGCACACCCAGCCATTTTCTGATATCAAATGGAATAAATCAAATTTGCTGGAGACTGGCCTCTACGATGGTGGCAGTCTGAGGATAAAGCCAGAATGGAACATCGTTTCCAAAGCCTGCAGTCAGTGAGGTACAATGAAACTCATATTAGTGAGACATGACGCATGACTATTGAAGCAGGTGTTCAGAAGGATGACTCATGTCCCTTAAAACCTATATCACAATGACATAACTCTGGGCTCCTAAAGCCTGTATTAATGTGAAATGACCTATGACTCTTGAACTGAGTTAGTAATGTCTCAGGACTCCTGAAACCCAAGTTAATGGGGTATTACCATAGTTTCTAAATCCAGAAACTTATGAGATACAACTAGTGACTCCTGAAGCCTGTATCACTGTGACATGACCCACAGCTCCTGAATATGACATGAAACATGGTTCCTGAAGTTAGTAATGTTCAATGGTTCCATTATCCTGTGTTAATCTGATATGATACATACTGCTGAAGCCTGAGATATAAACACATGACCAGTGGGACCCAAAGTATGTTTTTCTGTGGCATGAGATATGGTTCCTGAAGCCTTTGTTAGTGGGGCAGACCCATGGTTGCTAAAGCATGTGAGTTATTGCGGTAGAAGACATCGCTCCTAAACCCATGATATTTGGATTTTGTGACCTACCAGCTTTTATGAAGAGTGCAAAAAACATTTTAAAGTTACAGCCATAGGGTCACTTTGAAGCTAAAAGTATTAATCTGTATTTTTTTCTACAACTTCTAGCTGAAGAATGCCTAATTAATTTTAGGGTTGATAATGCAAATTAGAACACCTACATATATTCTGGTATGAAAATATATCTAAACATCTAAATTTCTCATTCTATATCTATAAAATGTGTTTCCTCTGTTGAGAGCTAATAGACAAAATATAACCACCTCACCCTGTACTGGGTTCATGCTAAAACCCGTCTTTTTTAAAAATACTAACAAGAAACTCATGGATTGGAAAGTATTAAAACAATATATTATTTCTGCAACAAAACAATTGATTTGGTCAAATATACAGTGACAAAATGTAGGTGCTTTGCAAGTTTCTGTGAAGTTTCAGAGAAACAATGCAAACCTGTTTATATAAAGTTATAATGTCATAAAGATTCTCAGAAATGACTGTAAATACTATCTATAAATGTTCTGATTTATGGACAAAGATTATGGTGCACAATACTACAAGATTTAAGAAAATTATTAACTCTAAACATTGGAAAAGGTTTGAAAATAGATCTCAACTCCACCAATCGGGGAGAAGGGGAAGGGGGTTCAACAGAGGGGTTGGATTAACAATCATTAAAATAGCCTGGGGAGGAGGATTGAGTCAGCTCCATGATTTGGAAAGCTCCTGGAGAGAGGGGATAGATGGTAGAAAAAGGCATTCAGCAGGGCATTATGTCAATGCAGCAGGCCTCCTACTCTGACAGTGGCCCTGGGTTGCACCATGTTGTCCTGGGCCATGTCAAAGTACTGGGGCATATACATGGACAAAGTCAGAAAATGAAGTATATATAAACTTTAAAAAAATTGCCAGTAAGACTTTAGTTATACCTCATCCAGCATTTTAACACCAAGAGTGGTGCAGAATGGAATAGATATTCTGATACCCAGATATCACTAGCCACGTACCCCTGAACCAAGTTCTTTCTTCCAGCATGGTTTGGACACAGTCTTCTGCTGGAAGCATGGCAGTAGACTATGTCCGAACCATGCTGCCCCAATTTATACACACAGGATCCCACAATGAGATAAATAACCTGTGAAGTTTTTGAGAAAGGTTGGCCAAAATGTTAACTCTTTCAGCTTTTATTCAAGGCATTTTCTTTCAGTTCAAATTCACCAACTGCTCCAATAATTAGACCATGTGTTCCTTGTGACGTCAATAGGTAGCTCAACGCAGAGCAGAGAATCATTGTTCCTGTATTCCAGCTATCTGAAATTAATTATGAGCCACCACATGATCTGTTCACCTTGGATAAATGGATGAATGTACACTTGATTAGACTCAGATTAATTCTGTGAACAGACAGGCAAATCTGTTTAACATTATCCAGTCAAATGAATAACATTCAATGCAAATAATTAGTTTACAATAATTACAGATTTCACTTTTCTCAAAATGTCACATTTGCATTCATTTTCAATTTTAAAATAATACATTTTTTACCCAAGGCATTTTTAAAAGAATGGCATTCTTATAAGAATTTATAATTTTCTGTCCTTCAAATCTTGCAGCTTTATTATATGTAAAGGCTTCATTTATTCAGGAAACAATAAGAATCGGATGAGCCGAATGACATCATTATCACATTTAAGAAATGTCATGGAATCATAGAATAGTAGAACATTCAACAGGGCACATTATACCTGTCCCAGTTCCTTGGTACAGCTACTTGATTGATTGTACTATCCACAGCATGTATTTTTTTTCTTTTCAAGTACTTATCCAAATTTTTTTTGAACATTACTATTGCATCTGGTCCCACAGTCCTTTCAATCAGTACTTTGCGGATCACAACAACTCACCATGTAAAATACGTTTCTCATGTCATCCAAGCCCCTATCAGTTTGTCCTGGTTGATTGTTTTTAAAACTTCTCCACCATTTATGTTAGGCCGATTGCCTGTGATTGCCAGGTTTCTTCTTCTTCTCTTTTTAAATGGGGAAATAACATTGCAAATTTTCTAGCACCATCTCCTTATCCATAGAGAACTGAAAGATTATGGTCACAGCCTCTGCCATTTCCATCCTTTCTTCCCTCAGTAGCCTGTGGCCTAGAATAGACCTAGGATGCAGGTACAATAACATTTAAAAGATATTTGGACAGGCAAGTGGATAGGAAAGGTTTAGAGGGATATGGGTCAAACGAGGGCAAATGGGACCAGCTTAGATGGGCATTTTGGTCAGCATGGACAAGTTGGGCCAAAGGGTTTATTTCCATGCTGTATGACTCTATGACTCAATGACTCATTGAATCATACAGCACAGAAAGAGTCCCTTTACCCCACTGAGTCTGCGGAGACTGTCAAGCATCCATTTTACACTAATCCTATACTAATCCCAATTTATGCTCCTCACATTCCTAGTCAACTCCCCAACAATTAATCTACCGTTCTGCATGTCTGGAATGTGGGAGGAAACTGGTGTACTTGAAGGAAACCCAGGCAGTCACAGGTTCTGCACAGACAGCACTGGAGGTCAGGATTGAACCTGTGTTGCTGGAGCAGTGTGACATAGCTCTGCTAGCTGTC
>JARFYF010000001.1:114213131-114223949 GCA_030265395.1 Rhina ancylostomus
GATAGATCCTGTGAGGAATGAAAGTATCTCACCCAGCTGCCATCATCATTCATTCAGCATCTACCAAGAGCCCAATAACTCAGGGAACCTCCATCTACTGCAGCTCAGGGAGACTTTGCCTCCTATACTCCTCCAACTCTCAGAGGAGCATGGAAAACAAAGGCCTCCTGAGTTTAAATGGTCCTGTTAGTCTTTCACCCTGATGGCACCTACAAGTATCATTTTAATCCATTAATTTTACAGAAAAATCAGGATCATCTTTCAAATCATCCAAGGTGATGGAATAATTGGAATTCCAGTCTCTTTGAAACAGACTTCTTAACTGATGATGAACCGTATTATCAGCCCCTTCTTTATCTCCTGAAGTCTGATTTATCAGCAGACCCACTCCAGTTGTGAAATTGAAGTAGTCATAAGACCAATTTGAAGTACCTGCAAGACAATATTTTTGATGAAAACAATATATTTGCAACTTGAAGCAAAGCAGAAATTCCCTCCTTCCAAAATCTGAGCAATAATTATCAATATGTATAAAATCAATTGGGTGTAGAAACTTTTTTGCAAACCTAGAAATATTCTTTTATTTTCTACTACTTAATGCAAGGATATTTGACTATAATTTCTATAAAGTGTCAAGGAATCCAATGACAAATCTGCACTGATTGGCAATCAAGACTGTCCAAGGTCCAATTTCACCAGTCCTCAATCAACTAATCAAACAGAATACATTGGATGTAGTGCCATGTAGTGATTGGAACAAATAGGTACTGATGATAAAAAATAAAATATGTTTCTCCAGATTAAAGGATAGACACAACAAAACCATCATATTTTAGGGAAGAGACACATCAGATAAAAGGAGTATGAAAGATATAGTTAAAATACAACATTAATGTCAACATATGAATTCTTGGTTATTTGATAACTAGAAAGTATAGGATGAGTAAATTTTTAATGGGAATAGACAATGTGTTAAATTAATACAAAATAATACAGAAAAAATATTTATTAAGCTGACCCTGCTATCCAAAAACACTCAAGTTGTACTATCTATTTCACTTGTAGTCACCAGCAGAGTTTACACTCTTTCCATCACTGGCACACTATGTCTGCAGTATTTCAGTCTACAAGATTTACTCCAGCAAGTCACCCAGGCTACTACAGTAGCACATTCCTCTTCCACCGCCTCCACCACCAAGTTCAAGAGCATCAATATTGTAGAAACACCATCACATCCAAATTACATACAGTACGACCTTACTGGACATACACCTCCATTTATTCTATGTTAATATCCCAGAACTAACACTATTAACAGAGCCCCAACATCACCAGACTGTAGTGATTTGAGGAGAGGTCAATTTTCTCAGGAAAATTAGGAATAGAAAATAAACTACATTTGGAATTCAATCACCTCTACGATGCAGGCAAATATCCTGGTATTATTTCAAATCTAGCATACCAAAGTGAAATTTGAATTTATCTGTGCATTTCATTAATGTTTTCACTCTTCAGTTTATTTTGAAGTGCAACTATTGAGGACTATTGCCCAGTTTTTATTACAGTGTTCCTTGTGCTTCATTTCAATGAAACCTTAAAACATGAATACTTGAATTAAATATTATCCTTAAATATTTTTATTGTTGGGTTATTGTAGAATACTTTACACTATTTGCAATGTTTTTATGTCATTTATTGATGGCTTAGAACACTAAAGCATTGGAACAAGTATGAAGCTCTTACCTATATATGCAATATTTTCTGTTACAAAGTATTTGGAATGACTCACTCTGGCATAAGGAATGTTGCTAAACTTCCCCATAGGAACAATGAAGAGTTTCTACAAAAGAGTCATATTTCTGTTACTATTAATCAACTTGAATTCATATTATGTATAAAATAATCAAAGCCTAATATAACTCTAGGAAACTCCTCAAAAATAATTATATATCCATAGAATTTAAGGGCCCTAAGAATGATGAGAAATTAAGTCTAAATATTCCTCACAGCAACATACCAAATATTTCATTAGCATATAGATTACATTGACCTTATTTCAAAGTACGAGTTATTTATTTTTAAAAAAAGGAATTGCGGTTTCTCCACGTACATTTCTATATTTATCCTTACATTAACAAATTAACCAAGAATGCATAAATTCTGGGCAGTTTTTGGTGCAACTAGTAACTTTTTTTAAGGAAAGAAATATGTTAATCACCACTTCAAAATGGACTTTCTTGATGTTTCTCAGAGCCTGTAATGACTGGAGATAAGCCAACATGGATTTATCTGAATGCTTCCAGTAACCAACCAACAATTGGATGTGAACACGACGTTCAATAGCTGCTTTTCTCAGTGAGTCATCAATAAGTGGCCAGTATCTAGGCAACAAAACAAGGTTTATGATCGTATCTAGCATTCGAATTATGTAAATACTGTAATTGTGTATCCCTGATGTACTAGTAATCCATTTTACTTACAATACATGTTGTAGAAAACGTGATGTTGGAAAATATTCCATGACAGAAACATATAGAAACTGCTTTGCAGCATTAATGCCACTGAGAATAGCATCAAGATCAGTAGTCCGGCCTTTCGGACACAGCCTTGGAGGAGAACTCTAGATAAGTGAACAATTTCAGTTACTACTTGATAAATTTTCTTTAATTCCAATTACAATGCAGTAATTGTTCATTGTTACTTAGAATTGATATCCCCGGTTTCTGTACAATGTGCACATATATGGCTCCAGTAGTGGTAATGAATCTTTTTTAATAGCATCCTTGATCATGTTTTAAATACAGCTCTTTGAATGAACCAATCCAACTGAGAAACATTAAAAGGCATCTCATAATTCAAGTCTGCAGGATGACACTAGCATTATCAGTGCTCCTCCATATTTCTCACAGACACAGGGAAAAGTATATAGCAGGGCAGACAGATGAAGTAGGAAAGGATTGGGAAAAAGTGTGAAGGAATGTGCAGGAGAAAAGGAGTGGAGCATGGATAAAGGAAAGCAAAATGGGGAAGGCAGCAAGTGCAGGGAAAGAATAAAGAGAGAGTAAGGACTGGAGAAAAGGCTGGAAAACAAAGCAGAGTAGGAGAAAAGAGGGAGGTTAAACAAAAAAAAAAAGAGGAAAGAAAGAAAAGAGAAACAAGTGGAAAATACAAGAGGAAGGACAGGAGAGGAGGGGTAGGGAAAGGAAAATGGGGTAAGGATCAGAGAAGAGAAACAGTGGAAGGATGCAGAGAATGGGTACTCAAAAAAATAGAAAGAAACAGAATGGAGCCTAATATAAATGGGACCAATGGCTGTCAAATATTCAGAGCATTATATGTCCATCTGCTTAAGTTTATGATTGAGATGGGAGAGGCGAGGATTCAGACTGAAGAGGGTTAAGAGCAGCACAGCCTAATCTTTTCTAGAGATCTCTATAGTTTACAAAGAATTTAAAGAATCTGCAGCAGAGAACAGCAATATGATCTAACCAGCCTGTCTTTGCTGGAGTTTAGGCCACCTCTCTATGATTGCCTCTTCCCACCCTTCCTATGTTCCTGAGAATATATTCAGCCTATTTGGCAAGAAGTCACTGACAGAATTTATGTATCTCAAATCTATTGTTTAGGAATTTATCTCCTTGGGATGTCAGCCAAGACAAGGCTAGCCAGCACTGCACTATATCAAGGAGACAAGGGAAGTATCCAGCTCTGTAATTGTTTCCTCTGACTTGTGATCTAAAAGTTTTGTGCTCAGCTCTTTGGTAAAAGGTTTTACTGAGTTTCATAAGCACATCCATTGTGCAGGAAGATTCACTAAATTGTTTCCAGTTCAAGCCTTAACAGTTTTCCCCCTAGAATTTTTAAAAGTGACTTGACCTAACAGGTCTAAAATAGATTAAGCATTTGTCAGTAGCATGGTACATATTTCTTACTGGTCTAGATCACTTCTGGCTTCTAACATGTCAGCATTATTTCTCTATTTTGCAGAAAAGGGCTGCTCTTAACATCAGAGGCTGCAAGAACAAAGTTCTATGTTTATAAAATTTATTCCATGTCCCTATCACAGCATTCCAAAGCATTTTGTAGCCAGTAAAGTACTTTGAAAATGCAGTTGCTGTTGTAATGTGGGAAATGTGTTCAATGTATACAGCAAGTTCCTACAAACAAACATGTGTTTTTAACCAAGTAATCAGTTTTCTTTTCAAGCAATATTGAATGAAGAGTAAATTTTGGCCAAAATATTTAGAAAGTTCTGCACTTTTTTCAAATAAATCCATGGGTCCTTTCAATCCACCTCCAAGAGCAGATGTGGTATAGGTTTTACATTTTATCCAAAAGACAACGGTACAATACTTCCCCAGTACTCCACTGGAGTAACACCCAAGTTTTTGGTCCTCAAGAAACAGGGGATGATATTTCATTTCAAATCCCTCACCACAGACAATCTAGCAAAGATTAGGGCTCGACTTCATTTCTTTTGTCTGTCCCAATCATTCATATGCATACCTTGCAATAAAACCCTGCACAAACAGTATGTTTTTATTCCCCATTAGGTGCTTTTTAGCCTCAGAATAGCACTTTACTCCCTTTCTTCCATTAGTGTCCCTCCTTATAACTCCTCCATCAAAGAAGGCAGGGGAGCACTGAAGCCATTGTTAAAGCACAGATGCTGCACTGAGCATTCACTACAGGATTTAGAGCTATACTCACAAGGTGAAGCCCAGAGCAATGACAAGAAAAGATGCATGAAGCTGGTCTTACTGCACAACATAATCATGCAGACTCCATGAGGCCAGCATTTTAAAAAAGATGCAGTCCAAGCACCAACATTTATTGCAGTCATTACAGAACGTGCACTAAAGTCTGAGGACCAACCCTCATAAATCTCCCAGTAGTTGAAAAATATACCTTCAGATGTTTTGTCAATATCAATACCAGACTCATCATGGATGTTGACCTTCCATTTCACAGGTTGTTTTGCCCATCACTTCATTTTGTTTTTAGAAAAAAAGTTATAATTATTTCAACTCACTGAAAAATACACCTTTGCAGCAGTTCCATTCAGTTTTACAGCAAGAGGTGTTTCTTTATTAAACCTTGTGGAATAAGAAGATGGCCATGGTGTGGGGATGGTGGCATTTGGCAGTCCAAGACTCCAATAAGCTTCAAATATTTTGGCAAAATCATTGGCGAGGCAACTGCAGTTGTAAATCACAGCACCCAACTCCTTCACCTGGGAAAAAAAATACATCAAATAATCTAAAACCAAAAGTTAGACCTCCCATATAATTGCAGATTTATTATAATGGTTCCACTGCTAGATGACTTTCATATGTCTCAAATTAATATGCGTGCTTGATGTTCCAAACCTGTGATCTGCTTTACATGTAAAATCCAGAATGAGAGCTTTGTCACAAGTCTGATTCAAATCACCCAGTGCAATGTCAGGTTGAGGGTTTTCCTTAAACTTTGGAATATTATGTTGATTTATTGTGCCATAAATAATATGAAATGCTAATATATTAATACAACTCTGTACCTATATAGCAGGGAACTGACAATGACAAATTGTTAAAAGAATTAAATATTCTTACCAACATCTGCTATAGTCAAGTTCACTAGTTTAGAGTGACTAAATAAATCAATTGTTAGGGCTATTAAATAGGATTTCACAATGCTTTCAAAACTGTGAAGACTACATCTCTTGTTTTTCATTGATAAAACAAATCAAACTGCTGCCTTAGAGTTACTGAACAATTTAAGTTCTACTCATTGCATTTGGTCAGTTTCAATCCAAAATTCCTTTCAAATCAGTAGACTTTTCCATTTAAAAGTCTTTAGCAGGATATGAGGATGCTGGAGTGGTCATTTTCAACTAAGCATACAGTTGGAAACATGTGATCTCTGGTTGTGATTCTTGGGAACCAGAGAAATAAAATGTTTTTAAAAAAAACCCAAAGAACCATTTTATTGTGTTGTATGAGAGGATGCAGAGAATAAAATGTTAAATTAGATGCACATCTTTGCAAAATATGTGTACTCTTAATATCTGACAGTCATTTTCAATCCTACAAAAATTTTACAAGAGATTCTACAAGGAGGACTACTTCACTTTCTACACAATGAGGATCCCTCTTGATAACATCTGAGCTTGACCAAATTGTACTACAATCAAAAAAGATGAGCAAAATTGCTGCTAAATTAAAATAAGAATATTTGGTTTAAATTGTTTAATAGTAATCCAGTATTTGACACCAGAATGAATTTAACAATTAATGGAATTGATAATTTTGGATATATCTCAAGGCAAGAAATTGAATTTCATTTCTTTGGTGCACTAACCATGTGTTATGTATCGTGTTAAAGACTAATTCAATTTCCTGCGAAAATTTGGGAAATTGGCCAATAAAACATTAAAAGCTATGCTATGGTGGTTTGTACACAGAAATTCTAAAATGAATCCTGACCTTAGAAGTGCTGTAATATTGCATTGCTGATCACAGGCAAGTGTGTTATTTTGTAAAGAAACTCACCCCACAACAGCCACAGAATAACTGCATAAAAGGCCACCATGAAGCTGAGGGAAAACATACAGTAGGAGTGGGCTATGGCACCCATACACAGAACAAGTCCCAAGTGGTAAGAGGCCACAAAACTTGAAAAGCTGCTAGACCATCAATCAAAGGAGGAGTGATCACATAATGTAATGCAAATTGTGCAAAAAGGTTGTGATAGCTACACATTCAACACGGAGATGGTGTATGAGACATAGATGTCACAGCGGAGGCCTTTAGTCAACAGGTCAGTGCTGATTCCTGTACAATGTGCTTCTGGATTTTTTGTAACTGTTCGGCAAAGATTACTCCTTGCATCCAATAGATCTAATATACACTGACAATGGAGGAAAAGCATAATGCATGACCTGTGATGTCATTAGATGCACAACAGATGCCAAGAAAACATCAGCCACACTTATGTGAACCATACTGGATGTGCCCAGGCCAATTTTCCACTGAGCAAATTACTTCACTCAAATGTAATCATTGTCTATCTCAAGATAAATAATTTTTATACACAATATTCTCAGGTATCCAAGTAGGGAGCCTGTTGAAGAGCATAAAAAGGGAGTAATGCAATTTCCTCTTCCAGAAACACCAATTATTCTCAGAACATATTGTTGCAGACAATTATCAATGGAAGAGCTTTACTATGGAATAGTTATGTTTACCTGAGTTAGTGCTCTCCAATCCATGTTAGCGCTCCCAATATACACATGTTTGTTATCAACAATCCAGAGTTTTGAATGAAGAACGCCACTCATTATTTTTTCAAAATTCACTTCTCTGATTTGAATTCCTGTAATTGAAAATACCTTGCTCAAATGTGGAGCATTAGTTCCAATATTATGCAATTTTATTTTTAAATAGCACCAAACGAGAACAGCAGCAAGAGGTTTTAAAAAAAATGTAGTGAAATGTGTCTTCAAGTTAATTTTCTGTTTTATATGGGAACAGAAAATGCAGGAAATACCCAGCAGGTTAAGTAGTGTCTGTGGAAAGGGAAACTGAGGTAACATTTCATCCATATTTCAGTTTATTGTTGTTCTTTAATTATTGTTTGGCTCTTTTGTCCTTTCCTGTGGATTGTTTTAAAACATTAAATTTTCTTAATTTAACATTTTAAGATAACCTCTCTCCAAATTCAACCTTCTTCCAAAGCAAATTGCCAAAAAATTCTACCAAGTAATTCTACCAAACTATAGTGCAGCAAAGTATGTTTTCTTTCTAAGACACAGCTGCCAAAACCCGTGCCAATAAGGCTCAGAGAGAAGGAAAGCTTAAATGTTGTACATGCTGTGAATCATCCTACATCTCCAAACACAAAACACAAGACCCATAGGCACAAATATGCAACTTCACTTACTCCATGTTCATAGAGAAATGCTGCAGCTTCCTTAAACCTTGACACAAGATGTCAGAATAAGTTTGCAACAATATATTGTCCATCTTAACCTCAGGACACAAAGTATGTTTACAGGTACAGCCAATAATTAGGAAGTCAAATGTAGCACTGGCACTTTTTTGCAAGTGAAATGTAGGACAAAGTATTTTACCCTAAATGAAGTGCCACTGTTGCAAATGCATGTTTAGGAAATGCAGCAGCCAATTTGCGCAGAGCAGGATGCCACAAGTAGCTAAACAATAATCAGTTGTTGACCAGGGTGCTTTATAATGTCCAATTGAGGGACTAGACTGGGAATCAGTTTGGCAACTCATTCAATAACACCATTTTTGACACTGCTGCATTCCCTCGGTCTTGTACTGGAGTGTTCAGCTTGGATTTCTGTGTTCAGGTCTCAGGAATAGGACACAATTCTCAACTTTCTCATTCTGAGGAGACAGCAAAATATTTTGCACCTACTTCCATCTGCACTCTATTCCCATGATCACTGTCCATTCTCTTGGGTTCACTTTGTATGCCATTCTTGGAATTAGCTTCCTTATTGCTTTATTATCTTTGAAATCCACTTAGTCCCCACCCCCAGCACAAAGACCATCTCCACTAAGCATGTAAAATGATTTCAGCTGAGACCAACTCCCTCTGGCCTCTTCTCTAGATCTATTCATTGCTATCTGTTGGCATGATGTTGACTCAGTTTTTCCACCTATCTTCCATTTCCTGTACTTGCACCACTCCACTCACTATGGACCAACCCCAACAATACTATCATTAAACTTGCCAACAAGGTCAGCGTTGTTGTAGTTTAGCAGAGGGTGAATGCAAGATATAACACCTCCTCATACCTCCCCTCTCGATCATAGTCAGAACACTGAACATCTGACCTTCATCTCCCAGACATTTCCTCTGGAGATCTTCCTTCCGCAGTGTCCAGTCTCATAGTCCCCACATCAAGTGCAGCCTTTTTTTAAAAAAACTGTTCCAACAAAGCCCAATGTTAGCTTGAGGAACATCATCTACCAACTAGGCACATTCAATACCTTAGGGCTCACAAATTTTGAAATTTACATTGTCAAATTTAAATGTTCGCTGGTCACAGAGGAGGTGCCACATGTCTGAAGGGCATGTATGTTATCTTTATTCAAGAAGGACAGCTTCAACAGGCCTTAGAGTCTGATGTCAGTGGCTGAAAAGCTATTGGAAAACATCCTGAGGAACAGGATTAATCCACACTTGGAAAGGCATGGACTAATCAAGGATAGTCAGCATGACATTGTTGAGGGGTGATCCTGTCTGACAAATGATTGAATTTTTTGCAGAGTTGAGTACGTGTGTCAATAAGGATAGTGTCCTTGACGTGGTCTACATGGACTTCTGTAAGGACTTCAAGGTCCCACATGGGATACTGTCTAATAGGTTAGAGTTCCTAGAATCCAGGGAAAATTGCCAAACTGGAAATAAAATTGGCTTGATGAAAGAAGGCTGATAGTGACGGCCAAGGGTTATTGTTGCATTTGGAACCCTGTTACCTGTAACGTATTGAAGGGATTGGTGTTGGGACCCTTGCTATTTGCTGTATAATTAATGATCTGGGCGTGAATGTAAGAGGCTTACTTAGTAAGTGCACAGATAATACAGAAATTGGTGGTGATAATGTCAGTGTGGATGATACTCCTTGACTACAGAACGATAATGATGAGTTGGTAAGATAGGCAGAAACCTGGCAGATGGGGCATAATCCTGAAAAATGTTAGGTGATGCATTTCGGGACTTATAAGACTAGGATATATACAATAAATGGTAAGACCCTGGGAGGTACTGGGAGACAGAGGGATCTCAGCGTACATATCCAAGGATCCATGAAGGTGGCAGCACAGGTAATAAGGTAGTTAAGAAGACATAATTGTCTTCACTCGGTGAGTCATAGAATATAAGAGCAGAGTGGTCATGAGTCAACCATATAAATAGTAGTCAGGTCACAGCCCAAGTATTGTGTGCAAGTCTGGTCACCACACTATAGGAAGGATGTTATCGCATTGGAAAGGGTGCAAAGGAAATTCACCAGCATGTTGCCCAAGCTGGGGTGTTTCAGCCAAGAGGACAGACGGGATAGGCCGGGTTTGTTTACCTTGGAGTTGAAGAAGCTGAGTGTGGATCTGATACAAATTTATGAGGAGCCAAAATAGGATAGAAAGGAAAAACTTACTGTCTTAGCAGAGGTGTCTCTAACCAGAGCGCACAGGTTTAAGATTATGAGTAGAAAGTTTAGAGGGGATTTAATAATTTTTTATCCAGAAGGTGGATGAAATCTGGAACTCACAGCCTGAGGGGATTAGGGGAAGTATTTGCATGAGTATTTGAATGACATAGCATAGAAGGCTCTGGACTACTGCTGAAAAATGGGATTATTGATCAGGTACTTGATGATCAGGCATGGACACAGTGGGCCCAACGACCTGCTTCCATGCTATGTGACCCTGACTAAGGAACACCCACACATACACAATTAAAGACAACAAATTGTAACTTAATTAAATAATTAAATAAGTTCCACTAACCTTTCTCTCAGCAGCCATTTTCTCCTGTTCATTTGAAAGAGACTGCTAGCACTAGATTTGACCTGCCCAGGGTCAGCAGGGAGACCACCCAGCCTGAGAGATGGGAAGCCAGAGGAAGCTCATGCTCCTCCTTTGGCCTCCTGGAGAAGTTCACTAATGCAGTGCAGGTGGTCAGAAGATGCCAGAGCTAGCTCAACAACCACACCGGTGCTGTAAACAAGGACTTCCACCTAAAAACATGGGTAGAGCCCAACCATAGCACAGCCATGAGAATTAAGGACCCAGGTTATTGTTCCTTTTT
>JARFYF010000001.1:114236054-114247963 GCA_030265395.1 Rhina ancylostomus
GGTCCACTGTCCTCTCCTATCAGATTCCATCTTCTTCAGCCCTTTGTCACTTTCACCTCCCAGCTTCTTACATCATTCCCACTCTACCTCTCCCTATCTGCCCCTCTTTCCCCTCTGACCTGGATTCACCTATGGCCTGCCAGCTCTTGCTCAAACCCTCACCCCCCATCCTTTTATTCTGGCTTCTGCCCTCTTTCTTTCCAATCCTGATGAAGGGTCTCGACCCAAAACATCGACTGTTTATTTCCCTCCATAGATGCTGCCTGACCCGCTGAGTTCTTCCAGCACTTTGTCTGTTGCTCCAGATTTCCAGCATCTGCAGAATCTCTCATGTCTCCATCCTTATCACAGCTCTTTCTTATGATTATAAAACCTATCATAAGTTAATCATAATTCAAAGCCGAGCTAACCAATTACATTACATAACTATTATGCAATAAAAACATTTATGCACCTTCTTGCATTGCATTGTGAAGTATGATGTAATAAGACATATGCTTTTTTAAAATTTTACTGAAACCTCCTTTAGCCAAGGTAGTTAATAGAAAATAGAATGAGCAATCCCAAATTTTGGTCTTTCATATGAGAAAGAAATATTCCAAGGGGATGATGCCAAGTGAAATAAACATTTGTAGTTTTGGTGCTCAGATACAAGGTTCTGAATGGTTCACACAGAGAATGTGTCACACATTTTGCAAATTAGCACATGCCCAATATATTTATTACTTAAATTATTTCATATGCTGGTCTCTTACACAACCATGTGCAGCTTGTGCTTTGCATTATTACTTACCCATTTGTTGATGTCTTTCCTGTGGCTTTTAACATATGACATTTGCGGCAGTTTCTGCACCAGGTTTCCGAAAGGCTTCATCTGTCGGGGCATAAAAAGGACACACACTTTGGTATTATCTTGTTGTGTTAGGTTTACAGCTTTCCAAAATAATTGAGGTCACATGGTAAACTTCTGTCTTATGATAAAGAATTAGGTATGTCAGAACTCCAGTTACTCACCAATGTTTTGTCAGGTGATCATATGCAAGGGCTCTACTCTTCCATAACACTAGATGGCAGATCATAGCTATAAAATGTATCAAACATTGAACAGTCTGGATTTCTTCCCCATTATATAATGAGCAACATGAATTACTCAAGTGTTATTTCTACAATTGGTAAAACTGGTACGTATCCTTTTTCCTGTTCAAAGTCACAATTAAAGATATTGTGAAATACGAGTGTTAATTTGATTTTTATTATAGATGCAGTTTTGCTCATTAGAAAAAATAGTTACTGAGAAAAGCAATTTAATTGAAAAGCCTTTTGAAAAGCTTTGAGCTTTTTTAAAAAAATTTTAATGAGCGGAGCTTGGTGTAAAACAATGAAATAGAACTAGAGGGAAGGAATTACTCCATGGTCTTCTGTGCTTGTGTTTCCCAAGGACAAATATTAACAGGAACAGAGGGCGTAGAGGTAATGGATGAGGTGAAAACTGATTGTTAAAAATGCTGACCATGCTTTTAGTGGATGGGTTGCCTGGTCTGCATGAGTTGCACCTTTGTTTTCTTAGAAAAGTGGGGATGGGGATAGTGGAAGAGATGCCTTAACCTTCCAATTTTCCCTAGATACAGGGAAGGTGACAGATGATTGGAAAATGACAAATGCAACACACCTGCTTTAGAAAAGGTTTAAGGACATTCCGAATACTATAGGATGTCATTTTAAAACTGGTGGTGAGTAAGGATCGAGAAACAATAATCCGGGAAAAATTAACAGGTACTTGGAGAGGTTTGAGTTAATTATGGAGAGTCAGTACAGATTTGTGCTTGAACATCACAAATCTGCAGCTGCTAGAAATCTGAAATAAAATCAGAAAATGTTGGATCGTAGGTAGCATCAGTATCTCAGGTAGCATGCATGGAAAGAGAAAAGTGTTAATGTTTCAGGTAGAAGACTCTCCTCTGAACTGGGAAAAAGAGAAAACAAGTTGGTTTTAAGTTGCAGAGAGGGTGGGAAGGGCCAGACAGAAGGTAGTGATTATTTTTGATAGGGGGAGATCAGGATTGCCTGGTTTACAGAAGGACCTGGTTAATAGGTTAAAAAGGTCAGTTAGAGAAAGAACACAAACAAAAGGGATATGAAATGCAGATCAAAGCTGTTGCTGACATCAGCAGGAGAATACTGGAAGTACCCAACAGCATATTAAAACCTCACCGACTGTCAACACCATTCAGCAAGCGCAGCCAGCTACTTACACTAAAACAGTCCCTATGGTGAAGTGCTGGGAGCTGGAGCCACAGTGGGAAAACTCTGTCCAGGGGCACCTTCCACCTTACAGGGGATGTATTGAGATATTAATTTGTATCAGATAGATAAATATCATTAGTTGACTTGCTATTGTTTCACACATGATGTACAAGAATAAATATTACCATCCAGTGAGTGGGTAGGAGGATGGGACAACTGATTGTAATTTTGTCCCCATTTAATGCATAGTTTTATAAATTCCAATTTCACAGGAATTGAGAGCATTGAATAGCAAAACTAATAGCCATCTTTGGAGGTGGAGAGTAGAGCATTTTGTGCATTGGACTTCCTCGGAAATTCAAGCTGAGAAGCTGGGAGATGGAGGTGCAGTGTTACCAGCTGACGGAAGTGATGACTGCATGGCAAGCTTACAATCCCTTTTCATATAGACTTATATTAATTAATATTAATTGTTAAAAATTCAGAAAGTTTGAGTTTTATTAGAAAATGAATACAGAATGTCTATGAATATTATTGGTAGATTATAAAGGAGCAGTAAAGCAAGTCACAGCAGGCTTCATTTAAGCACAGAGGCTGTACAACAATCAGGAGGGTGCCATTAAATTTCAGATTTAATACTGGAATTTAAAAGCAAGAACATTGATCAACAGTTTAATAAGCATGGCAGGAGGCTGAAAGATTTAAGCAGTAGACCATTCACCAATGGCCGTAAAGATCCATGGGAGAGATATCGATAAATTCAGAGACGGATGAGAGAAACTGCAAAGCCTGGTTGTTTGAGGAGGGAGAAGTGGGGTGGGTGAATTGCACCTGCAAGTTACAAATAGAAGCAGCTGGGATGCTGATGTCACCCACACAGAAAACTAGAGAGTTTGTAGGATCAGTGGGACAGCTGAAAGATACCTCCAGTAATCTGGAGGGTCTCAGTAGACAGAAGAGCAGGAGGAAAAGCAGCCAGTACACAGGAGTTGTCAGAAGAGAGGTCAAATGTGGTAAGGTGATATTTAAACAAAATCTTTCCTGGTGATTAAGAAAATTGAACACTAAGTAAAAACTTCATTACAATATGCTTTTATATGCAATCACACCTAGTGGAAACTGCATCAAGATTGCAAAATTTATTCCATGGATCATAGAAATGTACAGCACAGAAATAGGCCCTCATCCATGCTTCCCATTACACCTATCTATGCTAAACCTATTTGCCTGCTATAGGCCCTTGTCTCTGTACTCTTTTCCAATCTAAATACCTGTCCAAGTGCCTTTAAAACATTGTAATTGTATCAGCCTCCACCACCTCCTCTGGCAGCTAGTTTCAAATATTCACCATGCTCTGTGTGAAAAACTTAACCCTCAGTTCTCCTTTAAATTTTTCCTCTCTCATCTTAAATTTGTGCCCTCCAGTTCTAGACTCCCCTGCCTCGGGAAAAAGACTCTGACCATCTATCCTACCTATGCCCCTCATAATTTTATAAGCCTCCATAAGGTCA
Organism: Rhina ancylostomus; assembly: GCA_030265395.1. Classification (NCBI taxonomy): domain Eukaryota; kingdom Metazoa; phylum Chordata; class Chondrichthyes; order Rhinopristiformes; family Rhinidae; genus Rhina; species Rhina ancylostomus. The sequence goes on from JARFYF010000001.1 coordinate 114,239,810, forward strand.
CTCCTCAGCCTCCTACAGCAAGAATAAACCCAACCTATCCAATCTTTCCTATTAATTACAGCCCTGCATTCCAGACAGCATCCTGGTGAAAATCTGCACTCTGTCTATCGCTACCACATCCTTCCTGTAGTATGTCAACCAGAACTGTATGCAATACACCAACTGAGGTCTAACCAATATTTTGTACAGCTGCAATATGGCGTGCCAACTCTTATGCTCAATGCCTCGGCCTATGAAGACAAGCAAACCAAATGTCTTTTTCATTACCCTATCTACCTGTTCCACCATTTTCAGGAAGTTTTGGACTTGCAATCCAAGATCTCTCTATACATCAACACTCCTAAGTTCCCTGCAATTTACTCTATATATCCTTCCAGAATTTACCTTCCCAAAGTGTGAAGTGATGCATTTTGGGAAGTTAAACCAGGGATATCTTAAAGCTGGAATAATTGACCTTTGGCAACCACAAACCTCCTCCTTTGTATGTGTTTGACTCCAGCCACCGAAATTACTGAGGTCTGAATCTTTCTTGTGTCAGCAGTTCCCTTTACATCCATTATTTCTACATTAAAACATTATAATTGAGTTTCTGTACTCAATTATACTTACTGGAGACAGCATTCCAAGACTCTGATGGAACAGGTAAGAGACTCACTCTATTGTTTCATTAAGATCCATTTAACAAATATGAAATTCATCTCTTGATTGCTTGTAATCAAGCATTGGTTTACTTGTTTTTATTTCACTCTAATTATATCCATTGAGAATTAAATTTAAACCCGAGCAATAATGCCTGGCCACATAGCCTTGGAGTGGACTGGACACCTGATGGACAAACCTAAGGGTGGAATACCAAGATTAAAAGTTGGTCAGAAGGCAAGTTATTCCTATTCATATTATAATAATAATGATGATGAATTGCTAAGTCTGATAGGAGATTTCCTAAAACCATGTGCTAAATTAATGCAGAAATCTAGTACAGTTCAATTACATTCTTATCAACTGAAGGGTTAAGTAAAAATAAATTCTTGCTTTTTGCCTTTTCTGGGATTTACGTCTTGCCAATCTTCTCTCCAATTCTTTTGCAGATAGGTTTCCAAGTGCTCCCTATAGTCACTTAATATTTCACCAGTATAGCCACTATTCAATGAACACAAGCAGGCTGATCATCTGTGACCAGTCATCATGGTCCTCGCTTCTTTAAACAAATAAATATAAAGAATGTAGAATTACTCCAAGAGAAAAGAATGATTGGCTGATCTGACAAATAGCAAGATAATACATTGGAAGTTATTTTTGGCACTGTTACATCGAGACCATATCACCTTGAAGAGGAGAGGTAGGGCAATCATCATTTTGAAGAAAGAACCAAAAAGAGCTTAATGTTATTTTAATTATGTGCATGTGGTACAATGAGGAAGAAACTTGTTAACAAATACTAACAGTTTCAAACAGAATCAGTGTTAATTAGCTGTTTAAATAGTAGCAAAGTCCTGGACTTTGGCTACACATTGCCAAATGCAAAAGTGCCAAACTTGCTGAACAACAGATGGCGCCTCATCTGTGAATTCACTCCATTGCTGGACGCCAGTACTGGAGCTCAATTTTGTTGAGTTCCCTGGGGTAATTTTGTTGAGTTCCCTCAGCTCTTTAGATCAGAAACCCCGCTGATATCAATAGAGATTTTAGGTATTGTGGTTATAAGGCAAAGGAGGGAATAAAGTGCCTTTTTAAAATGATTTCAGTTTTGAATTGTGTCACATTTTTAAATATTGTTTAAATTTACTTTATTTTTAATGTTTGTTTTTTTAAATGACTTTGAAGATCACAGCTTTGACCACTGTCAAAGGTGGAGGGAGGACTTTGTCCTCCAAAGCTCCAAAGGGCATTTTGAGTGAGTCATTGCAGGCTCTGATACTGCACTTTCGATCAAAAAAGTGGCCCCTCTTCTTCAGTACCAGGTAAGTACAGGTGTGAGGAGACCTTGATGTTTTGTCCCAGTAATGTAACTTTGTTAAAATGATTAGAACACTGTTGTTTAAAAAAAAGGAAAAATGATTTCCCAACAATTCAGTAAAGATAATGCTGCACCATTAAGTAGCATTAATTCATTGGGTACAGAAACAGGTTCTTTAGACCACTAAGTTTGCCTCACTGAGCTGTCATTTATACTAACCCTATCTTATTCTCTATATGTTTCCATCAACTATCCCAGATTCGGCCGCTCATCTACATACTAGAAACAATTTACACTGGCCATTTAACATAGCAACTAGCACTTCTTTGGGATGTGGGAGAAAATCAGAGCACCTGGAAGAAACCCACACAGCCAGAAGGAGAAAGTGAAAGCTTTGTACAGACAGTACCGGGGATCAGGAATAAACCTGGGTCTCTCGAATTGAGGCGGCAGCTCTACTAGCCGTGCCACTGTGCGGCTCCTTTTTTGCTTTTGATTTCTTTTAAAAATTAAAAAATGACACTCATGAGAATTAAATCTTTACCAGTTTGAGGTACTAATATGATTAAGACACACTGTTTTCAAAAGCTTATACAAGTTGAGGAAGTAGGAATTTATAAACAGGAAACAGCCACATACACCAGATAAAGCACTTATAGAAGTAAAAGAAGCAACTGCCAAGATTGTTCAGCAATAAATAACAGTGCAGCAATTATTGCCACGATATGGAGAATATCAGCAGCCACATCTAGACTACAATGTGTACAGTTACAGTGCAAATGAGAATTTAGCTGTCATTGATTCCTCTGGGCTGTAGGTCAAGTTTGGATTTACTGATTGTTTGCACAGTAGAAACTGAACTAAGCAGTCAGTATTTTATTTCATGAAAAATTTCAAGAAAGGCATTGCTGGAAATCTAAAATAAAAACAGAAAATGCTGGAAATACTCAGCAGGTCAAAGGTTCGACAACAGAAGGGTTTTTAACCTAAATGTTAGTTCTGTTTCTCTTCCCACCGATGCTGTCTGACCTGCTGAGAATTGTTAGTGTTTTACTGAGTTCTGTTTGAGCCAGAAATGTTCTCTACATCAATCAGCAAAACAACATAAAAGTCACAACACATAGACAGGACTGGTATTAACAATGACCTAACAACATCATTACCAACCTTCTTCCTTCCCTCTCTCTTTCTATCCCATGTCTCCAATTACTTATTCGTCTTTGACACTCCAAAAGACCTCAATTACTGCTCTACTTCAGACCCTCTAAGAAATCCCACCAAAGATATTAACACTTAAATCAAGAGCTTAAATTTTAACAATCTAAAGAGAAAGTTACTGCTTTGTTACATGCTCTAGCAGATCTAAATTCAAGAATGAGATCATGGAGGATATGAACCTGTGAGATCTCTAAGAATTCAGAATCTTTTCAGTAAAAAAAAATGTAAATTTAGAAATGGGAAAGGTGCAAAACTCAGTAGCAAACAGATTTAGAAATTCTTTGGGCTATTGTAAAGAACATCAGATTGGCCTTAAAACATCAAATTATAAAATAAAATTTAATATGGTTATGTAGAGAATAAGCAATGTCTGACCCTATATAAATAATATTTATAATATGTTGATATCTAGTTCTAATCTCTTATAACAAACTACGTTGTTAAGGATGGTAGAACTACTAACCACATCTGGGGGAGAAAAAGAGTTACTTAACATATTTAATTGACTGCAGAAAGTAGACCTAGAACTATTTATTAATGTAAACAAGTTTGAGATTACAAGGAAATCTTTAGAGCAGATATGAAGAAACATTTTTGCAAAAAGTTAACACCTGGAATGCATTCCTAAAGATTAGTTGATACCAGGTTAGGGGCTTATTACAAAAAAAAAGCCAATTTTCTTCTAATTGCAGCATTAAAGTTAAGATCAAATGAGCTCGAAGACCTTGATTCTGGACCAGTTGTGAACAGCAAAACTCAGCATTAAATAGATTTGCATAAACTTAAATCTCAGCCTCACATGCTCCCAACATTACTTTCAAACTTTTTATTTGTATCTGTTGGTATTTCCTTACTAAGCCTTCACTTTCCATTATTTATTCCAACTGTTCAGACTTTGTGGTTTGTGGTGGAAAGATGGAGCTCTTTAGAATATGTTGGCATTTGTTCCAAGTTATAATGGCAACTCACTGGAAGACTATTTTATTCCAAAATAACACCATGGAATAATTTTACTAAAAACAAAGCTTCAAAATAAAAAGAGATTAAGCTTATTGCATAATTGCCTGTAAATAAAAGACTCCAAATTAACATGAAAGATTTGTGGAGTCTATGAAGGAAAATATATTGCAAAGCATTCCTTGCTATTTTTTGAAAAATAATGTATGCCAAGCAACAAAATATGCAAACTAATCAAACAGAACAAAAACATTTTAAATGAGAAATAGTGACTTAGAAATCACATTGCATGTAGAAACATGCAGGAACCTGCATCAGTTTCATCCAGGGTCTCGGGATTTTGCACACTAAATTCTAGTCATGTGTGTAAGCAATTTAACTTTCCAGCCTTTAGCACAGTTACAGACAGCTGTGGCACATAACATGATGGACCATGCCAAAACAAACTAACCTTCATAATATCCTGCCAGGTGATATTCTTGGCAGGTGTTTCTCAATGAAAATTGCTGCTGGAAGTTGTGGGATTAATTGGAAATTGAAACATTAATGACTTCCCCTTAATTTTAGGATACTGAGGCCTAGTGCAACCCTACAGCTGAGATTAATTAGCTCCACAAAGGACAGAAATTAGTAGGCAGACAACCTCCTCCTATAGCCATACATGAGAAGATACATAGAAATAGTTGAGGGTAAATTGCTCATCAATGTTGCTTGGTTTACTGTATCATTTGTTTATTGTACCATCATCTCACTGGTACCTTCACTGCAATATTTTCTGCAAAATAAACATGGCATTTTGCTCTTTCTGAAAGAAGAAATATATTAAGAAAATTCTAGAAATCAACAGAACATATTGTTAAGCTTTATGTTTACATTTTTAGAGTCTTTTATTCAACAGTGGGAGCAATTTAAATGCAGAGATCTGAGAGGATAAAGTCATAAAATAAGCAATGAATTAGTATTTTCTCTAATCAAAATAGACCCAATACCAACATGGGCTGATTTGTGCCAACAATCACCAGTAAGTCACCAAGTATAAAAAAAGGAATTGAGACTGAAGTTTCACATCTGCTTGTTGTTAGCCTGCTGCAGAGAAAGGAATTTGAGAAGCTCTGTTATTTCCTGTTTCTGTTGCGTGAAGTAGCGTTACTACTTCTATCGACAATTTAATTTCCTACACGATAGTCAATGTCATCAACTGATTGTGCGAACAAAAACTAAGCCCTCACCACAGTGCAAAACTAGCAGTTATATCTATCCATTCTGAGAAATGGTGAATAGTGAAATTTTGCTATTTGTTCAATATTGCATCAGACACAAATTATTTTGTTCAACTTTCCTACCACATATAAAACTGAAGTAGAATATTGTAGCATGCAATATCACATCAGAATAATGTCTCTAGCTTTCATTCTCTGCACTGGACAATCTTCTACCCTCCTCTTCAGAAGGTGGAGACTTTAGCTAGGATGCCAGTTTCAATGGCGGAAAATCATCTTTCCATACTTTAAACTAGTAGTTACTATTCTCTTCACATTAAAGCCAAGGCAATAACAACCTACAACACCCTCAGGAGGGAGGGAGGGGACAGAGGGAGCCTGGTCCAATCCCAACATCTGCCCACACAGAGATCACTGGAAAGGTGAGAACCTTGGGTTTTTGAACTTTGGCTTTTCTAGCCGACTGTCACGTTTAATCTCTTCAGCTAATGAAGCATGGTCGAGGACAGATCTAGGCTCTGTTATTCTCTTTCAGTATCAGACTTCAAAGTTCATTATTCTTGCAGTGAGTAAAGGCTTAAAGCAGTTCCATTTACTGCAAAAACTGTGATTTTGTAAGTTATTAAACCTCTATATAAACAGCCACCATTTTGGATCTCTCTTACTATATGCCCTTTATAGAATTAACACTGCTCAATCACATGCAACAGTGGCTTAAAAAGAGAAGTAATTAAAAATATGATTTTACATCCAGTAACAACATTGAAGTATTTTAACAGATTTTCAGAAATGTACATTACTGAATTCCACTATCTTAAGAAAATAGTTCAACAGCTGAATAAATTGAAAAATTATAATCAAGGACACTTTACATCAAAACATTGAGATGAAAATACTTTCTAATAAATGAAGTAATTTGCAATAAATGATTTCAAAACACAATACAGTCAGATGGGGAAAAAATCAGCTGCAGAAGAATTACTGAGAACAATTCACAGAATGGTAAACCAGGCCAATAATTTTATATAATTTGAATACAAAATACATTTTGATACCTTAGATGACAAATGACACATAGAAGTCCCAGTTAAGAATAAAATTACTCTCAATATATAACCATTTAGTTTAAGAATTTATTGAACTTTCTGACCTTTTACTTTTATCAATATTGTTCACTTTCTGTTTCCTGTTCTGCTGAGTTACTGTGATAACCAGAACCATATAAACTCTGCTGTAATGATTTCATTTAAAATGCAGTAGTATGCTTGGAAGGAAATTATTCTGGGAACATCCAGGAATTTAACTGTTATTTTTCATGCTTTCCATCATTTGTGTTTTAAAATTGCTGGTAATGACATTTTTCATTGAATTGCATTTACCAATGAGTTATGGTTTGGGCAGGTTTCTTAATACAAGAACTTAATAAATAAAAGATAGACTTGCCAAGAATTATGAATAAGTTCTGTTTAGATCTGCTTCCCTTTACATAAATAACAAACAAATGCTACAGTTCACTGCAAGAAAATCAGTATTTATAATTATTTTGTAATCAGATTCTCCTGCATTGAGAGGTGGATACTGAGTTTATTGGAAAGTTTAAATGCACAGTACAAGATCAAATGCCGTATCATCAATGTCACTGAGTTATACTGTATGCTGCAGCCAGATTCCAGACTGTGGTAAATATGAAGTGAAAGTTTTCCTTAATCAATTAATTTGCTAACCTTAGATCATATTTACCCACAGGTACAACTGTACACAAGATAACTCCTCTAAAAATCTTCCAGTAGTTAAATAACCAACAACGGATCATCACACCTAGTAGCCATGAATTAATAATCAACCTTCAAGAAGAGGATATGGTTGCAAAATTAATTACCAAGAATGGCACTTCAAGTCCAATTACTGCAGCTTAGATGACAAATTAAAACATCCTTTATCCAAAATAATAATTTTATATTATAAATATGTAAATGGTAATGGACATATGCATTTCCTCTATGCTGACACTTGTTGAAGTACAACGTACTGTGTCTCTTTACAAATAGCAGTCACAGAAAATTACGTGGTGTTAGAATGCCAATGCAATACAACATCCCATACAAAACTGCAGTTCACTGAATTCTGTTGATCTTCACAGTTAACATAAATGAATGTGGTTACTGGGAGTGAGCATATTAATTTCAAGAAGTTCAGCTTCTACTTATTTTAGCATCTGCAATTAGTTTGTGTTAACATTTTGGGTCATGACAAGTATGATAGTCCACAAAGAATTTGATATTGAATTTTAATGCTTTATTTTACCCCACAAACTCAAAATCATTCGTTTTTAGTGTAATAAGGCCTAATGATGTCACCTTTTAAAATGTTCAGTTTAACTTTAATCTGAACAAATTAAAATAAAACACTGATATAGTTTGCAGAAAAATTGTGACATCTCAATGCTTGATATTGGTCATACTGTATTAAAATGGGCAACACAGCCACACATACATCACATATACCCATTGAATCAGTAATATATTTTGAATCACAAACAACTTAAGATATTGTGCTAACATTATCATGTAATATCAGAACATTAACTAATACCACAACTTGCTGACAATGAAACATTTTGTATTAAGAACGGCCACTCATAAACATCCTCTACTATCAAACCACACACAGATCACAATCATATTGGCTTTCCATGTGAAGCCATTAACTGAAATGCTGTTAGATCAAATGCATAGCTTTAATTGTGCCTCATATGATCTACTGCATGCAGCAAAGAAAATACTGCAACATAAAGGCACTGAA
>JARFYF010000001.1:114283359-114293904 GCA_030265395.1 Rhina ancylostomus
TATGCAAAAAGATGTATTTCACTGTGAGTTTTGATGTACATGTAACTAATAAAGATATCTAAAATCTAAATCTAAGGAATGTGTTGAACCCTGAAAATATTTCAACTTTGTAAATCTAAATTTCTGATCTGAGCTCTGCTGTCCTGCTCGATGATCTTGGAAGGCAGGGAAGGGCAGAAAAAAAATTTAAACAATTAGCCACTCAAAACAAAGCAACATGGGAGAAAGGCTTGGGAGGGACTTAAACTTGTCTTCAAAATATAGGTCTCAATTAATCCTAAAGTCAAAGTGCTGTCAAGCACCCCCAATGGGCTAGCTGCTGATGGTGAGAATCCATTTCCCAATCATAGCCTTGCTCCAGACACACAGCAGTATGTACCAACTCAAAGTTACTTCCACAGTATTTCTCAGATCTGTGACCTACACCACCAAAATGGACTAACAAAGTGACAGGAGACACAAGTGACAGCAGATGCTGGAATCTGGAGCAACACACAGTATTGAGAGAGGTGAGGCTAGATGGCCAATATAAAGAGGGGGAAGGGAGTGGTGAGACGGAAGGCTGAGGTGATTGGAGGACTGAGGAGGTTGTGCCAGTGGAGCAGGGATAGAGTTCAGAGACAGTGGCAGGTGAATGATGGAAGAAGAGAGAGCGAGAGAGAGAAGAGAGAGAGAAGAGAGAGGGGCAGATCGAGTAAGAGTGGAGACAGCTGCTGAAGGGGGATAACCAAGAACACAAAGGGTTATCAGTCTGGGATTCTTTCTTTATATTGGCAATCTTGCCTCTCCACTCTCAGTCCTCACGCAGGGTTTCGACCCGAAGCGTCAACAATTCCCTTCCTCCCACAGATGCTGCTCAAGCTGCTGAGTTTCTCCAGCAGATTGTTTGTTGACACAAAGTGACAACATGGGAAGCTCATCATGTCATCCAAGCAGCATACTTCCTTGGCTTGAACAAATGACTTATTCATTGACTGATAGGCCAAAATCCTGCTTTATCTCCCCAACACCAGTGAGGGAATGACTTTAGAAAGAGCTGCAGCACCTAAATCGGAGATAAATACCAAGTATGGCATTGCCAACACTGCCTAAAATGAATAAAAGCTACTTAAGGGTAAGACAGTATTACAACAGCAAATGACTACCAATGAGATTACTCGGTGGGCCTTAAAAGTAGATTATTGTTAGAATCCATATTAATCAATGGAACCATGGAAGAAGTGCATTACAAATGTTCATTTCTATGCTCTTAACTAGCAACTCGAAAGCAGATGATTAAAAATAATTAGGTCACCACTAGTGTAAGGATTATGGAATTAAAGATTATATAATATGTCAGAAGATCATATTTTCTTTAAATAATATACTTAATTGTATATTTGTTTCTTACCTGATCTATCATCTTCCGAGCCTCTTCAACCTCTTTGTCCTGTGTATCTGTTTCAATAGTGTATGTGCCAGTGTCACTTAAACTGTCTTGATCACCCTGTCTGGAGTTTGGCTTTGGTGAATCAGCTGATTTTGAGGTTGCCTTTGTTGAAGGCGTTGATGGTGCTATTAGTGCCTCTGGTAAAGGAGATGTCACTGGCAAACGTGCAACTGTCGCAGGAACAGGATCTGAATGTTTATCAACTTTAACACTTTTTGCAGTTTCTTTCAATAGTTCAGCAGCAAACTCCTGGCTGAGTTTACTCTTTCGTCCCACACTCCCAAAACTCCGAAGTGAACCTCTGGAGCTTGAAGTAGCAGAGGTGCCTAATCGCTCTTCAGTCTTTTCTCTCTTTAGTGAATTAGACCTTTGGGGAAGAGATGAACTAGCAGCAGGTTTACTCATTTGCACTAAAGATTGTGCTTGCTGTACTGAAACTTTCTCACAGGTTGAGGTGCCCTTACGTTTCTCCAGTTTAGCTCTAAGAGCAATATAAGAATCATTGTGCATGGCATTTGCATTTTGAGTGAAAGAGTGTGCTCTACGTTTACGAGGATTATCATCATCAAAGAATTCAATAACAAAAGCTTGTTGGCCCATGGGCATATCTTGTTGGTCATGTTGAAGCTGGCACATTTTACCATCACTGTAAATCTGTATTTGCCTTGGAGGTGAATCCAGAGGCGAGTCTCCTTTTTCCTGTTGTTTAGAAGCAATTTGATTCTCCGAATCACTTTGAGTACCATCTTCATGTCTACAACCTAATAAATAAAGAAAAACAATGAATGTTCCAGTTAAATTTTCAAACTAATTTAATAGATTAGCATTTTCTTGCTAATCTATTTCCTGTTAATGTGCCGGAAATGCTTAGCAGGTGGGTCAACATCTGTACAAGAGGAGAAAAATAAATAACATTTCAAATCAAAGACCTCTGGTCCAATATTTTCTGTTACAAAAGAAACTGCATTCATAGTAGGTCTGGATTGTGGCAATATGGTAGTCAGAAGAGCCTTCTGAAAAAGAACATTCTTTTATAGTTGAACATTATCATCGGATTTTAAGCTTCTAATAGGCCTCAATATCAGAAAAGAGAAACAATACCTTTTAAAGTCTTTATATGAACCTGGTGATCACTCTTGGTGCTGTAAATATCCCTTGACGCCTGCCTTTTCAGCATTAAGCTTGGGTCATTCTGAACCAGCCAGTCAACCACTTTATTCTCTGCTGACAGTACATCACCCTGTACAGGAACTTTTTCTACCTGCTGAGCCTTTCTTTGTCTCAATGGAAATTTGGTTACATGATCCTTTATTTTCATTTTGCCTGGGGTGCCATCATCAAACTCAATAGTAAAGGAAGCATGACTCTGAACTCGAGGCGATGGAATTGTATCAGTGTCCTTTGTTGGAATTTCATGAACTTCACAGTCTGGAGATGTGGATGGCTGTTGAAATTCTTTTGTTGGAATTTCGAAGTAGCTGGGCTCTCTTCGAAATGAATAAACAGATTTATCGCCAAAGTCTTTATAATCCGGAAGATTTCCATTAATTTCCTGTTCATTTCTTGGGGTTTCTTTGGAAGTATCTATGGAGAAGAATACAGATAAATTAATTTTTGGAATAAATGCTTTCCATCTCTCACCCTCTGCCTACTTACTGGATCTTACAGTTCCACTGCCATTGATGCAGCTGTCTAATATTGCTGTGTCACTGCTCTATCACCAACAACTAGTTTTTATAAAGCATCTTTAAATATAGTAAGACATCGAAAAATGCTCCACGAGAGCGTTGGCTAACAGAAGTTGACACCACAGCATGGAAGGTGATTTTGGGGCTGATGGGGTAGGTTTTAAAGACTAATTACAGGCATAAAAGAGAGGTACAGAAGTTTAAGGAGGCAATGCCATAGCTTGGACCCTGAGCTGCAATGCACTATATAGGAGGAGTAGGCAATAATAATCCTTCAAACCCGTTCTGCCATTCACAGCTGACCTGACCTTCAATTCCACATTCACATGATTCCCTACAGTCCTCAACTCCTCTATAGACCAAAACGTAGCCTAGCAGCCTTAAATATACTCAGTGGTTCAGACTCCTCAGCTCCTGGGGGTTAGAAAATCCTCACAGAAGAAATCTATTTGTCTTAAACAAGCGACCCCCTCCCCTTCTGAAACTGTGCTCCCTAGTTCTAGATTCCCTTATATATCACATTAAGCCCCTTCAGAATTTTCTGTTTCCATAAAATCATATATCATTCTTTCAAAGTAATGCATATATACAAACTGATCAAATTCTCTCCATAAGAAAGCCTCCTCCTTCCAGGAATCAAAGAGTGAACCTTCTCTGAACTGCTTCTGATGTATAACCCCCTTAAAAATAAGAAGCCCAAAACTGTGTGCAGTGATCCAGATCTCACCAATTTCCGGTATAGCTGTAACAAGACTTCCCTATTTCTATACTCCCCTTATAGTAAAGGCAAAGCAAGGCAAAAGCATTAGTGGTGCAGTGACCAAATATAAGGGATCTTCAAAAGGTGCCAGGGTTTCAGGAGAGCAAATTACCTCACAAAGCTGTAAGGCTAGAGGAGTGCACTTTAAATACACCGAATTTGGAATATTTTAAAAAAAGTATTAGCAACGATAACTACAAAACTACTGGATTATCTGGTCTACAAGTGTCTCCAGACCCACAACCACGTGGTTGATTCTTAATGGCCTCCTGAAATGGCAGAGCAAGCCATTCAGTAAATGGTTAAGTTACTGAAATAGTAATCTGGAGCTTGGACTAATGTTCCTGTGAAACAAGTTAAAATCCCACCACAGCAGCAAGGGAATTTAAGTTCAGGTATTTCATCTGAAATTTTAGGGGTAGACCATGAATGACTGAAATGAGGTGAAATTTTCACACTCAAAGGATGGTGAATCTTTGAAATTCTCTAACTCAGAAGGTTTTGGTGACTCAATTATTGATTGAATTCAAAACTACAATTAATAGATTTTGGTATAATGAGTAACCAGAGGATTTAGAAGGAAAATGGGGTTGAGGCAGAAAAGCAGCCATGACCTTTATGTATGATAGTTTGTGAGCTGAATGGCCTATTCCAGCTCCATTTCTTATGTCCACACAGATAGACAGTGGTGAGGCCTAGGAAGGGATTTGAAAAAGATGAGAGTTTTAAAATTAAGGCATTGTTTCAACAATAGCAACCTCAGCCCTCTCTCTATCATCTCCTCCTGCCTATAACATCTCCCAGGTAAGTGAGAGAAACAAAAGACTGCTGATGCTGGAATCTAGATGAAAAACACTATGATGCTGGAGGAACTCAGCAGGCCAGGCAGCATCTGTAGAGAAAAGCACTTCCCAGCTAAGTGCTCTCTCCCAATTCCATCAGCTTGTGCATCCCTGAACTTCATTGCTCATCACTGGTGAATCCTCCTTCAGCTGCTAAAGTCTAAACTCTAGAATTCTCTCCCAAAACTACTCTGTTTCTTCCCTCCCTTAAGATGCTCATTAAAACCAACTTCTGACCAAACGTTGTCCTGCATGGCTTGGCTTTGACCTTTTTTTGTTACATACGATTTCTATGAAGGACGTTGAAATGTTTTTTCATCAATAAAAGTACCACATAAATAAAAACTATTGTTACTTATGTGACATCTTAAAAACATGAATGCTGAACCGAATGAACTATTAGATGATAAAAGACTGGTTAAAAGTTTATTTTTAAATGAGAGGGAGGATGGAAATGTAGATAGATTTAATAATTTATTTTATTTTATTTACAGCGTGGTAACAGGCCCTTCCGGCCCAATGAGTGAAGAGAGGTGAAGGTTCCAAACATTGAGGAATGGAAGTCAACCAAGAGTATGCCAGTGTTGTTAAAAGCAGAGATGACAGGATTTCCACAACACATAGGTAATGTCATGGAGATGGTTATAGATACTCTTCGTGATGGTAGCAATAAAAGTTTGGTCACTCACTTTAGGCTGAAAAGGAGGCATAGTTATGAGTGGTTGAATTTCACATACACTGGTGGCCAGAGCAGAGAAACATAATGGTCAGCAAGGGTACAGTTTGTGATTGCAAACAGTGATTGATTCAATTGTAAACATTTTGAGTTGGCATTTATCCAAGACTAGATGTCAGACAACAAGGACACAAGATGGATTATGAGCACTGGAGGAAAGGTAAAGTTGGATGTCAGGATATAAAGATTGTGGGATAATACTGCCTTGCAGCATCATGTAAATAATTTTAGAGGCCAACAATGACTTTTGGAGCATGGTTTGTGGGAAAATAACCTGTATTATTATCAAATAAATAAGAACAAAATCAAGTAAAGATGTTCCCCCAAGTTAGACAATGGAGAATAAGAACTGGAAGGGTAATCATTCATATCAAAAGCTACCAAAACACTGGGGAAGACAAAGAAGGATAATGAACTATGGTCATCCACAGAAACCGTGAACTGGCATTTGAGTGAGGACAAGGATGGAAACCCAATGAGGGTGATTCCAATTTTTTGGGACAGATGGGCACTAAATCTGAAAGCCAGCAACACATTTAAGAGAGTTTGAAAATTGAGATTTCATTTAGAAGTCAAAGTCAGATCTTTTGACATAAAAGAGTATTTACAAGGCCAGTTAATACAAGAGGAGGAAAGGTAACAGAAAGGATATTAATTTTTCTCCTGACCCTGTTCTGATAAAAGAGGTGGGGCTTGTGGGTCGGATGTGTGTGGAAAAGATAATGTGAAGGGATGGAAGAGAAGCTGATGAAATGCACTGTTTCAGGAGCAGAATATGGAAGGTCTACAGTAAGTGGGAATGATGAAGCTGTGAAAAGTTGGTAAATAATTATTCTCTGTCTTGGTAACAAAAATATCCATGAGATTCTTGCACTTGCCCGAGACAAAACTGAGGAATCAAGACAGTATTTATTGAGATGTTTAATCCCAACCAAACACTGAATGTTGTTCAAATATCTTTTATCTTTCAGTTTTACATTAACTATGATGTAAATTCAACATCACATGGTAGATATTATTTCAGTGAGGCACTATTTAATCAAACCAAGGAGAAATATGACAATCGAACAGATTTCCAAAAGTAAAAGAGACGAACAGCAAATAAATATCATCTAGGTCTGGAGCACAAAGGCCAATTAATTTATAACTACCAGATTCAGATACTAAATTAAATCCTGATAAAATCAGGAATCAGCCTTTGTGTGGAGTTTATTATGGCTTGCTTGTGCTTCAACAGCTTCAGCGATGAAACCAACAGCCACAACATTTTGTGATCTCAGTGTGATGAGAGATTCACACCACTGCATTAGACAACAGTGTAGTTTTCATTTTCAATTTCTTAAGAAATAATCTACGGCTGAATACTGGGAAAATCACGGATTTGGTGAGTATAATTTAGAACTTACATGAATGAATACTTGCTACAACTAATTCACGTTATAACTGTAAGAGAGTATCAATTATTTACATATCATGCTGATGGCTGCAGGATATGTCCAAGGAAATAATCAGCATTTTCATCTAAGCTTTTAGCATCATTTGGACATTTGTCATAACATAATGAGGAGCAGGTTATTTTCTGTTGACTAAAATGAGCCTTCATTAGGTATTTCAGTATCCAGAAAAAAATACATTTGTTACAAGAATGGCTTCTATTTACCATTGCGGCTTTATAACACACATTGCAAATTGTCCAGAATTCTGGCTTTTACACATATAGCTGTCTTTATATTACAAAAAGAACTAACAGCAAAGAAACAGGAACATTCTTATTTGGAGGGAAACTTGCAAGTGGTGACCTAGCAGAGGTCTCTACGTCTATGAATAGGGTGTAGAGGAAGGATGCTGGTGGAAGAAGCAAAACAGGGGTTATAAATACAAAATAACCATCAATAGATCCAACAGAAATTGCTGGTTTGAAAGTGTAGAAATTACTATCAGAAGGAATATGTAATGGTTCCGGTTTGGATGCATTTAAGGATAGATTTAATAAGTATACAGCAGTCCAGAAAGATATGCTGATAGGGCTAGATGAAATGGTATGGGAGAGGGCTTGTGGGTCTCTTTACTGGAATACAGTCTGATCAACATTATAACATTTCTGGCAAGTATTTTAAAATATCTAACCAGAAATATCATCAAAAGACATATTCTACAAATGTTTTATACAAATTAAACAACTGTTTTGAAAATATTGATTTGTCATTCAAGAAATCTCTTTACTATCTGTTCCAAAAATAATTATAAATATGTCACAGAAGTAAAATTCCAAGTTTGAAATATAGTGAACTGTAGCTATTAATCCCTTCTAAAGCAGGATCCATTGGCTGGCATATGGAAGGTAGAAAGTTGCTTAAAAGAATTTTGTCTAGCAAGAAACTGAAAAGTAACATTTCAATTGGTTAATTGTAGCATATTTACTATTTTATTGCAATGAAAGAGAAGACAACAAGCTTCTCTCATGTCCTCAATCCTATCAGAGACATTCCCTTTAGTTCACCATTCCCTTCCCCCTTTCGATTTGAAACACGTTTTACCTCTCACTCAGTTTACGCAGTTCCAATGAAAGATCATCAACCTGGAATGTTAATTCTGCTTCACTCGCCACAGATGCTGCTGACCTAGTGAGTATTTCTAACATTTGCTGTTTTACTTCAGCTTGTTGGGTCTAGCCCAATTAGACATGATACATTCAAAAAGAATTGTATAATGGTCAATTTAATTGTGAGATATACAATTAGTAAAATAACCAAGATTTTCCTTCATTCTGCTGTCACCTATACCTTTGAACTATACTAAAGCAGACAAGTGGGATAGCAAGAAAGAAAGATGCTTTGTACAAATTGCAACAAAGATTGTTAACAGTGTCCATCAAAAGCATTCTAAAAGGCTGCAGTTAAACTCATTCAATGATGCTTAGTAACTACTTGAAGATTGTTTCAGAAAGTAGCCAGGAAACCAGGAAGAATCTGTACTTCAAGATAGTACCACCTTGGTTTAGTGATCGGGTTCACCTGTGAGTCAGAGGCTATGGGTTCAACCACAATCTGGGAAAGCCAACTCATAATTCAGGCTGATACTTAAGTGTAGTGCTAATTGTACACTGATGCTTAGGTGTGATGTTAATTGCAGTGCTATTTTTCAGATAACTCAGCACAGGCTAGGCATGGAATAAAGCTACAAGCTTTGCTTCTCCCACACATGCCCTTTGCCTTCTTAAAATGGAGCCTAACCAAATTAGTTAAATTCTCGAAACCCCCAACACTAAATCTTCAGATTTGAAATTCAATTAATTTACACAATCTTCTAAAACCAGAAACAAAATCACATGTATTCGGTATACAACAGGCAAGTGTGCCTCAATACAAACAATTAGCAGATTGAAGCATGAGGCATATGCTTAGGCACATATTTGTGCACCTACAGAAGATGATCATAGATTTGTTTAATGTACATTTATTTACCTGTTACAACTCAAAAGGACATAACACAAGTGTAATCTTGGAAGGATAGTTTCTCAAACAGATGGCTCTACAGCATTTGAGATAAATCTGCTGAAAAAGTTTTAATTTAACCTACTTGATGTTAACACTATTCATTATATTTTCAAAACAGGCAGACGAAAGAAAGAAGCACCCTTTAGAGAGTAAATAAAATTACAAGGAAAAAAATTGGGCTTCATATTTATTCCTACAGGATGCCCACATGTAGCACCAGACTTGGGATGCAAAACTGATGACCTTAAAATATGCTTGGAATCTGGTAGACTGTATGACCATCTCTCTACTCCTTGATAATCAACTGACCTGATACCAACACTGTTTTTGCTTTCGGAGTTTTGGACTAGTTGCTGCTGGCAACTACCAGACCAGCAATTTCCACTGTGTCAGCCACATCCAAAAATAGCTATGAGGACCAGTAATATCATAGACCAACAATGCCCTTGTAACATCGAGAGAAGAAATCTTTGACATGGTTCCTCTGGACCGAGGATATTGCAGTAGGGTGCCTGTGGGGCAACCAGAACCTCCAACTTGAGGGACTGAGGTGCCCAAGGAAGAAAGAGTATCTTCGTGAATTTGAGTGGGAATAATTCTTGGAAAAATGACTGTTCTGTTGAATATGCATGAAGTTAAATGCCACTTATCTGCCTTGCAATTTACTTCACTGCTTTTAAAAAAAAAATCAATGACAAAAGATGTGTGAAAAATAGCCATATTTTTATAGCATTTTTAATTTCTCTACAAGCAATTTTTGAAATGAATATCACTAACTGATTGATTGCATCCACTCAGACTGATGAGTGAATTCAACTATAACATCATCAGGGTTTGCGGACTAATTCCCATTCACATGCAATTCTGTGCTGCTTCTAAAGCCCAAATAACCAAGATTAAGTTGACAAATAAATGTAGCAATCAGTAGGTTAATTTTATAAACTGGTAAATACCCTTAATGGAATCGGTTTTCTTCAGTTCACTTTTTTCTCCTTGATTATCCATATCATCATCTCCCCACCATGATGGTTGGCCATACAGAGGAGTGGGTCTAATTGTGGCACTATCTAAGGAAAAAATGAATAAAAACATAAGCAAAATGCAATAAGTAACCATTGGAATTGGAAAAGTGAGAAAACAAGTATGATCTAATTTACAGCGAGGGCGGGAAAACAAATGGAATATCTGTGACTGAGTGGATACCAAGTGAGAAACCAAATACAAAATACCTCCACTCAATCCAGTGACCTATAATTCGCCATCCCATTTTCACCATGACCTCTGTCTTTGGCCTCTTTGCACTTTTCCAATGAACCCTAATGTAGGCTTGAACACCACCACCTCGTCTTCCATCTAACCACATTGTAGCCCATAAGTTTCAATAATAAATTCAACAATTTCAGATATGTATGTGTCAGAAATAGACCAGATCTGATATGAGGTCATCCATATGTACTATTAGCTCACTTTTTCTCTCTCTACGGATGCTGCCTGATCTGTCCATCTCCTCTCCTCCCCTCCTCCATCCTTTATTCCATGGTCCACTGCCCTCTCCTACCAGATTCCTCCTTTGCCTCCTCTACCTATCACCTT
>JARFYF010000001.1:114337457-114357619 GCA_030265395.1 Rhina ancylostomus
TATTAGGCTGAGTTCACTATTCTCTGCAGCTTCTTATGTTCCTGAGCATTCAAATTGCTGTACCAGACCATGATGCACCAGTCAGGATACTTTCAGCAACACATCTGTAAAAGTTTGTTGGAGTGCTTGGTGACAAGCCAAATGTCCTTAACCTTCTCAGGAAGTAAAGACGCTGGCATGCCTTTCTTGGATTGCTGGGCCCAGGACAGATCATCTGGTATGTTAACACCCAGGAATTTAAAGCTGCTGATGAATGATCGGGACCTAGTGTGTAATAGGATGTGGTGTTGGGGATGATATCAAGTTTACAGAGGGTGAAGTTTTGGAGGTTAAGTGAAAAGGCACTGTTATAGTGAGCCTTGAGATAACAAGGGTATAGGTTCAGTTTTCAATGGTTTACGAGCTAAGGCTAGCGTGAAATGCAAAGTCCCAAAAAAAAGGAAGTAGTGGTGGAGCTGATGGACATATTCCCACTCCTTCCCCTGGGGTCAGCCACTTATAATCACCTCTGACTCAGTTAGTTTGGATTCTGAATATGCACCCATCTCATTGGATCTGTTGATGCTATAAACAGGACTTGAATGGACATCAGAGGGGTATAAATCAGCAGGAGAGTGGGTGGATAATAAAGGACATCAGCCTATTTCATCAAGGGTCATTAGAACAAACATTGTGCCCTGGGGGAGAGTAATGGAACCCGACACTGACCAACTGGACTGGAGATCTGACGATTGAATTCAACATGGCAGGTGGAAGACAAAATGGCTCAGCAAGATTCCCAGTGGTGAAGTCAGATGGGAAACAGAATGCAAAGATCAACTATCACTCCAGTAGAAGTCGAGGGTGCAGGCATTTAACCACATGGTCAGGATGTCTGATACAAGAATGTCAACAGTTTGAAACCATTGGGATAGTGGCTGGACAACCTTCAGTGAAGGGTTGCAATTAGCATGAATAAAATATTAGGAATAATATAAATTGGAGTTAAAGGGTACAGATTACACTATTGTTGGGCTCTAGTTTAAAAACAGTGATAAAACTGATAGAAAACACTGCCACCAAACAATAATAAGAGTTGGTGATGTTTAAATTTTAAAAAAGACTTAAAATTTCACAAACCTCGATTGGAAGTTCTAGTCCAATTATTTTTTCCAACGATGCTGACTCCCCATTGGGCTGGTGATGGGAAAATGAGGTGAATGTGGCTGACAAAATAATAAGCTGATAAAGCATAATTTCTATAAGTAAATGTAAGCTCTGAGGAAATGATGTTTAATGGCAGCTTTGCTCTTATTTGTTAACTCCTGGTACCAGATCAACAATTATCTCCTCATCTTTTTTTTTAAAAACATGGTAACCTGTAATGTGTAACAAAATGTGACAAGTTGTGTGTCATGCCTGGAGTGTGATGTGCAGTTGATTTTGGAGTCTGTCGCCTGTCCTCATGGAGTCATGGGGTTATAGAGTTTATAGCTCATTAAACAGGCCCTTTGGCCTATCGAGTCTGTGCAATGATCAAGAACCCATTGCCATAAATCCTATACTAATCCTATTCTATTCTCCCTGCATCCCCTGCACAAGATTGTACAACTCACCTACCTATCAGGGGCAACATGCAGCAGCCAATTAACCTACAAACCTGTGTCTTTGAAAACTATAGCTGCTGGAGGGAACTCATGCAGTCAGAGGGAGACCATGCAAACTCCACTCAGACAGCACTGGAGGACAGGATTGAACCTGGGTCTCTAGCACTGTGAGGCAGCAGCTCTATGAGCTCTTCCATTATGTTGTGTTCTGAGATACATTGCTTATGATAATTGGGGTGTATGGCATCAGTGATGCAATGTGAGTAACATACAGAGTCTTATCCTCTTTCTCATATCTGGAGTGTGACAAACTGTGTAGAGTCTGTATACTGATACAGATCAGTGCAGAACTTCCTGCAACTCAAGCTTGCTTTGCATCCCAATGACCTTCAATTGGTACAAGAGGTTTTAGCAATCTAGGTCTGAGAAGAAGGAGAAAGTGGCAGCTTCATCTATCACTTGCTTGTCAGGTTTAAAAACCTACTCAAAATGTGCCTTTTTGACTATTCTCAGCGCCAGTTTCCCAAATTGTCCTACTTCTGTTTAATCCATTCTCTCAAATGAAGACCACCTTGGAATGATGGAGTGTGTTATCAGATTTGGCTCAGTAATCCTTCTGGTTTCTGAGTCTACACTCTGTAGTTCATTCCAATTGAAGACATGAACTTGTAATGAGGATCATGCGGCGACAGAGAATATTGTCTTTTTTTCCAATCTTTATTAATTTTCAAATTAGTATGAAATAATATAACATTAATAATTATACATATGGTGCAAAGAGATCAGGATAACAATAACAGTTAATATAATCACAAGGAGTTTAAAAAAAGTAACATAGACCTCCCACTCTCTTATTAAGTGAACATAATACAAAAGGAAAAATTGAAAAGAGATTTAATTATAATGAGAAAAGAAATAACAAACCAAAAGAAACCAAACACTTCAAAAAAAACTGGACTGATATTTCTTCAATTAAAAAAAGCATTATTATGTTGTTAACTCTGCTCCTCTGTATTCGAGGGTTATTGAAAGGGATCTGAAAAAGGTCTGCTTGTATCATATGGAAATATTGAATAAATGGACTCCAAACTTCCTCAAATTTAAGTGAAGTATCAACAGTACCACTCCTAATTTTTTCTAAGTTTAAACATGCTATAGTTTGAGAAAACCTCTGAAGTGGTGGCAGGTATTGGATCCTTCCATATGAACAAAATGGATCGCTTGGCCATTAATGTGACAAAGGCGATCATACAACAAACAGAAGCAGATAAGTGGTGAGATTCTATCATTGGTAACCCAAAAATTGCAGCAATAGGATGAGGTTGTAAATCAATATTTAATACAGATGAAATAATGTTAAAAATGTCTTTCCAATATTTTTCCAAAAGAAGACAGGACCAAAACATATGGGTCAGGGAAGCCACCTTCGAATTACATCTGTCACATATAGGACTTGTATGATAAAAACGGGCTAATTTGTCCTTGGACATATGGGTCCTGTGAACCACCTTGAATTGTATCAAAGAGTGTCTAGCACACATTGAAGATATATTAACTAATTGAAGAATTTTCTTCCATGCCTCTGTAGGTAGAAGTATCTGGAGCTCTTTCCCATTCATTCTTAATTTTATCAAGTTCCTCTGGACATAATTTCATAATCAGATCATAAATTATTGCTATCAGGCCTTTCTGATAAGGATTAAAACCTAAATTTTTTTCTGTAATTTCTATTTTATATTGTGTCGGAAAAGAAGGTGAAGTAACTTCATTCATTGATAAATTAACTTATTCATTGATAACTGTTCTTTATCTTTTGAATAGTTGTCTAATAAACACAATCTGCCTAGATCACATTTATTTCCATATTTACGGATTAGAAATTGTTTAAAAGTTGCTTTACCTTCTTTTCTCTGATGCAGGGTCTCGACCGGAAACGTTGACTATCCCTATGCTTCCACCAATGCTGCTTGACCTGCTGAGTCTGTTCAGCAGTTTGCTTTTGGCTCTGAATTTCTACCAATGTATTAACATCCTTCCTCAAATAAAACCAGCACTAAACACAATATCCTATCCAACTGAAGCGCAAATCTCCCTATCTTTGTAGATAATTCCCAGAGCAAAATGTGATGTTCTGCTCACTTTCCAATGGCTTGCTGTACCTGCAGACCAGCCTTGTGTGAATCATGCACCGGGGCACTTGGATCTCTCTGCATCTCAGACATCTACATTTACTCAACCTTTTGATCATGTGCTTCTTTTTAATTTTCTTGCCACAGTGAGCAATTTCACATTTTCCCCACATTATTTTCCATTTGCCAGATCTTTGTACATTCTCTTAACCCATCTATAACACTTCGTAGTCTCTTTACAATTCACTTTCCTACCTCTTAGTAAGTCCAGTAATCATTCCTTCAGTACTTTCATCTGAGTCATTTGTATAAATTTTAAAAAGTAGAGACCCCATCACGGATCCCTGTAATACTTAACATTTTGATAGTTCATACCTGAAAGAAAGAACAAACTTTCAAATTTGCCTGAATGTGCGGAGATTTAGCACTCAAGAACATACAAAACAGAACAGTACAGCACAGGAAAGGACCTTCAACCCACAATGCCTGTGCCAACCAGGATGCCAATTTAAACTACGCATCAGTCTGCGCCACCTCCCTTAGCAGCATGTTCCAGGCACCTACCAATGTGTAAAAAAAAATTACCTCAAACCACCTTAAATTTCCCCACTCAAGCTACGTCTTCTGTTATTTAACATTTACATCCTGGGAAAAAGACATTGACCATCTACACTGTCTATGGCCCTCAATTTTATCTTCTTCAAATCAGGTCACCCTCAGCCTCCACCACTCCAGAGAAAATAATCCACGTTTGTCCAACTCTCCTTATAACCAATGCCCTCTAATCCAGGCAACATCCTGGTGTACCTCTTATGCACCCTCTCCAAAGCCTCCACATCCTTCCTGTAATGCAGTGATCAGAACTGCACATACAAGCGTGTTTTCATTAGCACTACAAACTCAGCATAATTCACCTTATATTCGTCTTTCTTCCCCACAAGTCTATATTTGCACATATACTTAATGTTCTTAAAGTAAAATACTGCAATGCTAATAATCTACAATAATAGAAATGCTATAAATAATGAGAAGGCCAGGCAACACATTTGGAGAGAGGAACAGAGTTAGCATTCTTAACTGTCGACTTTCATCAGAACTTCAAAAAGTTAGAAGTGAAACAACTAACTTTAAAAAGGAAAGTAATTGAGGTGGGTGGGGGGAAGGAGGCTGGTGGCAAGTTTGCAGGGGGGATATAGGCATCTGTCCCTTCCCCTTTTTACCAGAAACTTTAGAAATGAAGTTCTTTTAACTTTGATAAAGGCCTGATAAAGGCCTACTGCCAGATACTGCCTAATCTGATAAGTACTTCCAGTATTTGTTTGTGCATAATGATCTTCATGGTTTTGGTTACCTACCATACAGTTCAAATTTTGATAAACAATGGGTATTCAATAAGAACTATAAAGTTTCTTTACAAAATATATTGATACCTCATTTGCTGTTTCTAACAATTGATAGTGTATGCTTTTATTAATGTTTTTAAATACTCAAATTCAACATCATAGCATCCGTTTTAGGAACATAAAATGGGTACAACCACAATAACTTGCTCAGTAGGATGGCCTGTGTCCAATTTATGTGCATGTTCTGTTCAGCTAGGCCTGTTTGGTTTTTTTTGGGTAGCCATAGCAACTGCCTGAAATGAAAGCAGGCCTCAACAACAGTGCAGAACCAACTCTAAAAATCAGTAAGCTTCATGAAAGGAAGCAACGGTGCACGAGGAACAAAGTACCACTACAAAATCACTATGGAGTAAATCAAGAGCAATTTACCCATTTGTCTAATCCCTGCTGATTTCAGCAATAGTTGATAAAGATCACAACAATTATTCCAATGATTCAAGTAGTTTACTGCTAAATACACTGAAAATAGCTTGAATTAAACCAAAAAATAAATTCTCAGCATGGTTTGCCCCCCCTCCTCACCAAAAAAAAATCAGTATCTAAAATTATTAGCAGTCATCACCTCAGGATAAAGGGTTGAATGAGAGGAAGCAAACTTCTCCATTCAGAATCTTTGGAATTCTTCACCCAGAAACCTTGGTTCTAAAAGAATCATGCAGTGGGAAATCATAAGAAAGAATCATAGGGTGGGAAAGTGGGGTTAATATATTAGCTCATCCTTGATTTGACTGAGCCAGCAATCTGGCATGCTCCTGCTCCCCATTCTTAGGTTCCTGTGATCATGTTAGATTATTGAAATTTTTTTTTTAAAAAATCACAGAAGTGCTCAGCAAAGCACACAGTTCTAATGTAGTCATTGTCCTGAAACATTAACTGTTTCCCTCTTCACAGACACTGTCTGCCTTGTTGAATACTTCCAGGATTTTCTGTTTTTATTTCAGATTGTATCAGCAGTATTTCACCTTTGTTCTCGCTTAGTCTCCACTGAAAGATTTCTACCTCACCATCTGGATGCTAATTTTTTTTTATTTGACTTATTGATTTTACTATTTGTGTGAATTTGTTAATATTTCCCTTGTCACCTGGACTTGCACCCATGCTGTTGGCCAGCCTTTTGGATCACTGGAAGCAAGTGACAATTTGTCCAAATTTATAATTTCCAGAATTCCTGCAATGTCTGATTCTGAATAATGTATGAAACTTCAGCATAATGTTTTCCCTGTTCATGTGACAGCAGAGATAGATCACACGAATGATCATACTGATCGCTATATTTCAGTGTGATCTACAAGAAATCATATAGCTCCTTGAAGAACATGAAGCAAAATTTCATATTACATACTGTACCTATAATGATCATTTAGTAAAATAACTCCAATCAATTTCCCCTCCAAGAGTTCTGTGACTCTTGCTATATTATTCTAATAGCTTCAGAAGTCAGTCTGTTGGAAATTATGGCCATGAATGTTTGCTATGTACAGTCTGTGTGATTATACTCCATTTAGTTTGTGGGTAGACAATTCTTGTTGGCATGAAAACAGACAGATAAAAGAGCAAAATATTATTGATCAGTACTAACCCTGAGATAAACTATACAAGGACTGTAATTAAATTTTGTAATTACTTCATCAGCTCCAGGGGTATAACCATTAGTGAGGCCTTTGAATGACTTGATCAATTTATCTCTGGAAAGGGATTAATCACCATCTGTTAACCACCAATGCCAACACTAAATAGACCCATTCTTGACCTACTCTTTGTAGAGAAAATCTCTGGTTTTTAATGCATTGTTTTCTAAAGTTACTGTAAATTAGATCATCTTGCCTCATATTTCAGTACTGGAAACTAGTGCTATAATACTTACAAATCTAGGCTGGCTGCCCTTCTCATTTTAATAGTTTTGTGGCAGTTATACAACTTAAAATTCCAAAAATGAAAAGCTTACAATTAACAACATTTGAAAGATGTGGTCCCTTCCTTTTTTGGGGGAGCTAATGAACTGTATCAGTTTACCATATTATTGATGTATGATATTTTCTCTGCAGAGTAGCTCCACAGCTGGCCTTGCTTTGCAGATTTCTATTCTGGAGAGTCATCTTAACTATTTTTAAAGTCCTCAGATTGCTTTCTGCACTGCCTTCCAGCTTAGAGATTGCTTGAAGCACAAAACTATGTAAACTTGTTTATTGCTGACATTTCTCCCAAACTAATAACATCTGTTCTCATTGCTAGTTAGTAGGTTTCAGTAAACTAGTTTGCTTTAATTATCAGGACAGTATAATTAATAAGTAACCACTGTCTAATTATAATTGATATTAGAGTGTAGTTCAGATGGACCAGTGAATTTAGCTTTGGTAAAACTTAGATTGGTGAATCAACTGATTGACAAGTCTAATCCTGCCCTTCTTTAAGATCCATTTCCACAATTGGCAATCAATTATAATCAAATAAAGGAACTCTGGCTGATAGACTAAATTACTCAAGAATGCTGAAGCCATAAAAACATCCCTAACATCACTTGTTTAGATCATCTAACAGGTTCACCAAATGGACTAGAGATCTTCACAGTATGTAAAATACAGTGGATCAAGTGGATAAACTTAAGGAAACTGAATGCAGTTGGCCATAACTTGTACAGCTCCATGCATGGCCAAGACTACAAGAAAGCACAATTTCTTCTGCAGATAGCAGCAAAGAAATTGTGTGTGTAAATAGCTTGATTCACAGAGCATCATCAAGCACAGTAACTTCAGGGTTGCTCAGGATACATAGCTGTAGAATCTTCTACCCTGGGGTAGCATTTGTGGAGTTGCTATCCCACCCCTCCACCATCTCAAAGAAAGCAGTCCTATGTTGAGCATGGAGACATTTGTTCTCTTCATGAACAGTGTCAACATCAGCTTCCCAACATCAGCTCAGGGAAAGGTGGGACTTTTAATGTATCGTCTCATTTAGGCCTTGTGTGGCAGTTGAGGCCCACGTAGTTTCTTCAGCACATTGGCACTGCTTCATGCTAGCAGCCTCCATGATTAGTCTCATCCTGCGCACAAAGTTGTCATTCAAGTATCACAAAAATTTTGGAATTTAAATCTATTGCACAGCACAGAAAAAAACATAATATGCAATTATCTAGGCTAACTTTACAAAGTAGGTCAGTAATAGATACAATCAAGGCCACCATAATTACAGGCTTCAGGAATGAGTCTTTAATAATAACATCCCTGCCCTAGAACTTTGCTTTTGGTATTGATTGCTTCCTTCATTTGTATGCTTCTATACAAATAACATTGTTTTGAAAAGTAAATAACAAGTTCAGTCTGTGGAAAATTAAGACTACTCATGTTTGACTTTGCAATTTTACCACGCAAGAATTGTGCAGAATATTTTTAATGAATCATTTCTTTCCTAAAAGCTTATTCATGAAAGTAATTGAAATATGAGGACAATGAAAAGTATTCAATATTAGTATCATGAATATTATTCATTATCAGAAAATGTTTAAACATATATTCAAATAGGTAATGAAGTATGTGCCTGATAACTTATGTGCTGGATCTCAATTAGAGAGCTAAAATTACATACAAATACATGCATCTTCACTGGGTATGTTTTGACTAGTCTCAGCTGAGCTAACAGATGGAGCACTGTGGAGAAGTGGAGTGGCTCCATCTCAAGGGCACCAAAAACTGGCAGGATCTTGAAAGCTCCACACAAAAGTGCTTTACTGCAGCCAATTACGTAGCAACATTAATAGCAGCTGTAACAGCCACTGCTGTCCTGACTATTCCATGCCTGACTGAAGATAAAACTTTTAAGCACTCTTCACTGAAAACTGCAAGATTTTATTTCCAAAGGACAAATTGTCAAAGGAAATAAACTTGAGCACCTTCAAGAGCATCAAAAGTAAAAATTTGGATATGCTAGTGGCCAGCTCACTACCATATTTTTTTTTGTTTAGTAACTAATATCACAATGCACATCACTAGCAGTTTTACTGTTTGAGAGAACATTGACATAAGATTTTAAAAGAGCTTGAAGACCAAATTACCCTGAATTAACATTGTAGCAGCTGTATATCAATCTGTGAATTGTACAGTACTTTGTAATGATTTACAACATCAGTTTAAATGTAATTTATACAAGGAAATAGAAGAAAGGAGTGTACAGAATGAGGGAAAGGTGTTGATTTTTATTTCAGTCCTATTTAGTAAACATTCTCAGTTCAGCTCTTGGACTGAATGGTAATGGGTTTGCATGTGCCTGTACATGACGAGGACAAGATAGAACAAAAAATGAATTAAACCCAAGACAAGGACATTTCCAGCAATATGGGCTAAATGGAGGAAGAAAAGTATGGCAGATAAACCAGAAAATATACTGTATGTCAGTACAGATATGCACGGTGCAGAAGAAATTTTTTAAAACCTATTCTGAATCTGCTGCTGTACACTTCACCCACAAGTAAGAGTAAGTGTGCCTTTAGTATGTCTGCACATGCAAGGCCTTTTCTACCTTGTCTAATACCCAGTGTTCCAAGCAAATGTCACCTTCCAATCCACCCACAACCACCCAGGGCCTTTTTTTAATGTTACGTTATGAACCAAGGAATTTCTGGGAGTAACGTTTTCACTAGAATAATTCAGTATTAAGTTTAACAGGGAAACCTTCACAGGTCACTTTGGTAACTGCCATGATGTCTTCACCCTGTGCCCGTCCACATCCTTGTTCTCTTTGCACCCAAAACTTTGGGTGATGAGACCTGTGAGAAATGTTTCCTGAGCATCAGAAGAAATACAGCTGTCAATAGGAAAAGGCTAAGTGAGAAAACTCATGGCAATGCTGTGCATAGCCTTCAGGTGCCTCAAAAGATTTGGAGGTTTGGACCCACTGGGATCTCCGGTGGGTAGTGATACACTGTTCTGCACAGCATTTTGGAGCAGCAGAGGTTAATTAAACAGAAGACCAAGCCTCCTCAAGCAAACGCAAGGTGGAAGAGCTTCAGCATATCATCAAAGCCAGTATATTGTTAGTCACACTCGCAACTTGTTGCATTGGATGCACCATGTGGGTGATAACTCTGTCCATAGATAGATACGATCACAAGGCTGCATCATTATACCACTCCAGAAAGGCACTGCCCATCTCTCTGCAAGTGTGCATCCCATGGTTTGGATGCCTACCCATATATCATGCATTCTTTGCTGCTGCAGATGTACGCTGTTCTTTAACAGCCTTCTAGATGCAGTTTCTATGTTGGGCCAAGCAGAGACTAAAGAATATGAGACCCACACACAGACTTCCAGCTGCTTTCAGTCTTCACAAGTGACAGGAACAGATGGTGATGTCTGAGGCACCAGGTGAAAATTAATTACCTTTCTTTCTGCACCCAAAGTGTCTGAAATGGTGCATGGTTTGCATAAGTCCCCTTAGGATTCACCCTCACAGCTGCTGACTTTGATGGCAACCTCCAGCCACACTTTCTTGAAGTCAATGGAAGAGCCCCTCCTGCTACACCACAGTAAATGATGTCCCTGCTAGTCCTTCAGCATGACATTTAATGAGTCAGTTTGGGGGAGCCTTGATGCATCTGCAATCCATTCACTGCTCCCACTGTGTCATGCAGCCAACTCCACAATCCATAGATTTAGTGACTGCAATGCACCTTTAAATAGGAGAGCTGAAATTGACATCTGCACAACAACGTCATACCACTCAGCCAAAAGAGAGCTGGAAACCAGCAAGTAAAATGCTAATGCCTCTGACAAACACGCAGCAGAATTTTTTTTAAAAAGACAACTCTGATTACCACAGCTATAAAATAATTATCATTTTAATGCTAAGAGAACTATAATCCAAATCCAAGATACTGGAAGTCTGAAATCAAAATAGAAAATTGCGGAAGTACTCAGATCAGGCAGTACTTATAGAGAGAGTTACAGATAGATAACCTTTCTTCAGAAATGGGACAAAAGCTTACTTTTTGATAAATGCTGCATTGAGGGCAGATATCAAACTGAACACTAGATGGCATTGTCGTATCATATCAGGCACATGTAAATGAGATTGCAACCTCGAACATTGAGCTCTGATCAGCTTATTGTGCTTAAGAGCAGTTGATCAGTGCAAACTGTGAAACAAAGCTTTAACATTTTCCTTAAAAGCATGTTCATTTCCTTAAAACACTTAACAGTTCTAACCTATTCTTTCTTAGTTACTCATTGGAGAGAGGGATCTCAGCCATAGATATCGCCATGACCACCATTAGCAAGTTTTGAAACACCTATCATTCCTTCCGTTTTCATTTTTCTCCTAAAGGCGTAATTCTCCTCCTCCACAGGACCTCTGCATCTATTAAAAGAGTCAAGGCCCTATGCAGCTTAGACTGAGAAGAATCAGCTTGGCCAGGAATGCTTAATGTTGACTAAGATTATAGTTTTAAAATTAATGAACTCCAGTTGATAAAAAGTTAAGGCAACAAAAGGTGCAGCTTTGAAGAATAAAAACCCAATACCAAACAGCCTGTTGAAAAGTCACACCAAACCTGAGAGCACTAATGAAAATAAATGCATTTAAGTATTTAGTTCCTATCAGAAGGTGGCTTACTGGTCCTGTAAAAATAACATCCATTCATTTCAGTAACTGCAGGAACTCCCGAATACACAAACCACATGATCTTTCAAATGAAAATTAATATCCCTAAAGATTTAAAATTTTATAGTAAACCAGCTCAATGTAGTTGTAAACCGACTTGCAAATGGGTTAAATGCAATGTGCGTCTTGGAATTTTAGAAATTCTGTACAATCTGGTTAATAATAAAACAAAAATATTTTAACACAAGTTCAAGCAAGCCCAGAACAAAAGTTTAGATACTGTTAAAACCAAATATGCATATGCTCATAGTTAATAAACTATGCATTAATGTTACATTCAATATTAAAATATGAAGAGAACACAACTTTTGCTCTGGTAATTAGCAAGTCATCAGAATACAGGTCCCATCCATAGTCACAACTTCATCTTGATCAGTTCTAAATTAGCAGTAAACATCCATTTCATGGAAGATGTTCTTAGATTTAGCCAATTTGGACAAATATTAGAATTAAAAATTATGCTCCATTAGCTTAAGCTAAAACATTAATTTCATATACCGACAACCAATTTTAGTTTGAAAAATCATCACTTCCTGCAGGGCACAGGTTTAAGGTGAGAGGGGAAAAATTTAAACAGGACCCAAGATGCAACTTTTTCTACACAAGGTGGAATGAGCTACCAGAGGAAGTGGTAGAGGCAGGTACAATTACAATGTTTAAAAGACATTTGGATAGGTACATGAATAAGAAAGGTTTAGAGGGATATGGCCAAACACAGGCTAACAGGACCAGCTCAGAAAGACATCTTGGTCAGCATGGACTGGTTGGGCCAAAGGGCCTGTTTGTGTGCTGTATAACTTTATGACACTAAATTGTAATGACACAGAAGGCAGCCATTCCTCTCATTGGGTCTATGCAAGATCCCGGTAGAAAAATCTTGTTGATCCCATTCCCCTGTTCCTCCCCGTAGCTCTGATTATCCTTTCTCAAGCAACTCCATTTCCCTTTTGAAGGTACTGATTGATTCCTTTCAGACAGCAAACTCAAGACTATAAATGCCGAGCAGGAGAGTTTTTCCCTCACTTCTACCTTGTATCTTATGCTCACAATTTCAGACCCATTTGAACTAATTGTCTTTTCCAAATCAGTTATAATCTTGTACTCCTTTATCAAATGTCTTTTCAATCTTTTCTTCTTCAACTGTCACTGCTTCTCCAGTTTACCCATACAGCTGGCTAAAAAGGTTTCTGACCACTGGGGGACAACTGTCCACCATTCTCCAGCCTGTAAAACACTGTTCAATATTTTCTGGTTTCTGCATTTAGCCATTTCCACCCCCCCACGTTGCTGGTAAAGCTTTGATTCCATGAGCCTCAAATATGCTAACCAGCTTTTACATGGCCAAAAATCAAACTGCTGGAGGAACTCTGAGTCAAGCAGCATCTGTGGAGGGAAATGATCAGCTGATGTTTTGCATTGAGCCCCTTAGAGCGACCCAGATGAAGTCTCAACCCAAAATATTGACTGTCCAGTTCCCTCCACAGATGCTGCCCGACCTACTGAGTTCCTCCAGCAATTTGGTTTTCGCTCCTTCTTCCAGCATCAGCAGTCTCATGTCTCCACCAGCCTTTTTGTCGAGCTTTATCAAATGCCTTCTAAAAATTCATGCAGATGCCATTCACTAACTTCAAAGATTTCATCAAACATGACTGCTTTTGCAAACCCAAATGGCTCTTTTATCAATTCAAATTTCTCCAAGTGTATATCAAATGTTTTCCCTCACAAGGCTAGGGCCTAAAATATAAAGCAGCCTAGGGATCTTGAAAAAGCTCCAAAAATAATTTACTTCAGAAATATTTACAAGCTTAGTTTATGTAACCTCTCACACCCAACAGTCCAGTTTATTTAAAATAACATGACACATTCCAGAGTGCTGTGAAGTCAGAGCTTTCAAAATCAGCCCAATTGGTGCAAAAATATTGCATGACAAAATACAAGGCCAATTTAGCTGGATTTAACCCCCAGCCACAACCTGTCCACCCCTACTTACATTAGCTAGATGTAATGGGTCAAATGAGCTGACCCTCTGCTGGTTAGTTGGATAATGTGGTGTAATGAGGCCTCAATGGTGAGCAACTTTTGAAGGATATTCAGGCATTTAAAAGGTATATTGAACATATTAAATTCAAAAAAATTGATTATAAAGTTTTAAAACTTATTTGTTGCTTTATTTGAATCAATAATTTTCCACTAACCTCTAGGAATCTATATTTAAATGAACAGGGATTCCAAGCCTATGCTTTGGACAAGTTCCCCACTGTAATGCTGGGGATTCCCAGAACTGTACAAGGAATCCATTGACAGAACACTAGAGTCCAAAGTACTGGAGTGATGTTTGTGCTGGCATCTATGATTCAGCTCATCCTGGACCTACTGCAGAACCAAGGACATATTTTTGTGCAAGTGGCCAAGTGCTCCCTTTGGAACTGCCAGCTACAGCTAGCACAATTCAGACCACGAGATTTATGCTCACAAATCTCTTAACCTCAATCAACACATGGGAAAGGCACATCCAGAGAAAGAAAAACTGGATCATTTGGCAAAAGCTAATCTGCTAAGCACATGGATTTGAATGGCCATAAATTATATTTTTTTTAATGGTTTTGATTATACATATTAATTTTAAATATTGTTAAGGTCTATTCTAACTTTGATTCCTGAAACCTTGCCCCATTCAAAATATGCAAGCATGCCTCCATTGTAGGAAAGAAGGGTGCTACACCATTTAAGACATGCTACCTCTTGGAAGTATTAAGCTAAGCTCTTGTCTGTTTTCTCAGATGGCCAAAAAAGATCCAATGGTATTATTCTACAAATGGGCAATTCCTCTGTTTCCCAGCCAATTATTCCTAAATCATAGAAAAGTAAATGTCTGTTAACTGTTGTACCTTTGTGTGCACAAATTGGCAAAATTTGCCTGCTTTAAAATAATGACTTATTCTGAAAAGCTTTCCATTTTCATAACCAATTACTTTTGAATGTCCTGTTGACAAAAGAAACAAATCAGTGTTCCCTGTTATATTTGCTAAACTATTAACATATCAACAGAATATTAATTTTAGATTACATTTTCATGGACCAATGTAGAGTAACAAATTGGCCTTTTCCGTCCAAAAGTGAATGTTTCTCTTTTTTTGTTAAATAAGTTCATGTTGTATATTAATCCACAACTTATAACTTTTCCAAGTCGTTCATATTTTTGTCAGAGATGGCTCCAGGTCAAAATTGTGCTACTTACTTAAAGTTTTACTCCACCTTTAAAACAAATTAAGTGTTTTATAGAAATGTCTGTATCCTTTGTCTATAATACAGCAGTGGTCATTAAAGTACAGTCAATAATTTAAGATGCAAACATTAGGATACTTTTTGAAGAATGGGCCATTAATAAATGGTTATAGCATTTATTAGGCACATACAGATTTTGTTTAATTAAAGTCATTACTAACCTATCTGCCAGAGACAAGAAAGCAGTCCCAAATGCAGATAACTAATACATTAAAACCTGATGTAAATATTTCATTATGTTCTGGAAACATTGTTAGTACAACCCCTTATTGATCCTCTTGGAAGGACTCCTTGTTATATACAGAATTATACCAAATAGTTCCAGCACAAATGACAAAAGGAGTCCAGTGAATTTTTTTTTGTAACAAAGACTTGACAGGCAACTAATATTATTCACTATGAAAATAAATGAATTATTAAGGGGGCTTTAAAATGAATGCAGACTCAGCATACTATTAGCTGGCATTGTATAAACAGACACACGTTGCCACTGAACATGCTATTAGAATGCTACATTAAGTGTTACTGAAATATCACATGGAGAACAATGAAAAGGACATCTGTTGTGAAATAGGCACCACAGAAAGATATTTTAAAAATTGACAGAATATTATGATTAACAACAATGCTTAGTCACAACCCTGGAACAGGAACTTATCCGGATCACTTTTCCAGCAAGGCACTGTGGATAAATACAAATCTGAAAAATTGCATAAAAGTACAATGATGGTTCTCAAATTTGTAATATCACAATTCAACGTGGTTATCTTCAAGGGTTAAAAAAAACACACAGGTTAAAAAAACACACATATAAGTAAACGTCAGTTCTTTTAATAAGTTGTTCAATTTCCTAAACAGGATGCAACCGTGCGCTGATTATTCAATCCATTGAATGAGGTAATATATGAAGGCACGTCTTCACAAAATATACAGGCATTTAGACTTTGCACTGAACAAAAATGAAAGCACACAAAATTAGGAATCTTAATATACAAAGTTTTTTTTAAAAATTGTTAAAACTAAAAACACACACACAAAAAATGTCTAGTCACGATTGTCACAGTTTTACAACACACTGAAACAGTGGCAAAATAAAAACAACTGAAAAGACATCTTGTTGAATAAGCGCTAACAGGTTTAATCAATAATATAAAAAACCCTTCATTTTCTGATTGTCCTCTAAAGACCACACTAAAATGTTAAAATTTAAACAAGGAAGTAATTCCTATTAAAAAAAATGCAATAAAAGTTTTGTAAAAAAAACTCCATTCTAATGCCTCTGCTACATTGTTACTAAAAAAACTCTCCATTAATAAATTTCAAGGATACAAATAATACACGCAACTCTGAAAAGATCACAAAAACTATAAATAAATTTTTTTTGATTATACAAAACTATTACATATTTTACCTGTTTGACCTGTTGATATTTTAGGTTAGGTCTCCAGTTTTTAATTCTTTTCTTGAAATTGCCTATTTTATTAAGCAGTTATGGTAAATTGAATTTTAAAAACTTCAAACAAAACACAGAGTGCAAAATATTTTCAAGTGTGCAATACAATTTTAAAATATACATTATATGGTTTTTGATCTTCAAATTTAAAAAAGAAACTGAATTCACATTTTACCTTTTCAAAAGAATTTTGTAGTTGTTCTGGTATGGTTCAGTAATATCCAATAATGACCAGGAAACTCATTTAAAAAAATACCAGATTTCAAGAAAACAAGATTTATGTGGTTAAATAAAGAAAACTTTAAAAATGATCAGTAGTAATTGCTATTGTATGAATCTTTTTAAATCAGGCATAGAACTCAATTTTCATAACATTGCCCACTTGCTGCATTGATATTTTTTAAAAGACCACTATATTTGAAGAAAATTAAAGTTCCAAAAATATTTTATAATTTAATTTTCTAAATAGAACATTAAACAAAATAACCACTGCATCCCAAACCATCAAAATGCTATAAATACAGTATCAAGTTTCATCAGGAGAATGCAATAACATTTAGTAGTTGTTCTTAGTGCTATATTCCAATCACAGCAAACAACAAAATGCAACACTTCATAATTGAATTTGTCCAGGCGGTAAGACCAGTGTCCCAAATTCACAGATAAAAACTGCAGTACCATATAGCAAAACATCACAATTGATTTCCCTCTCATTTAGAATGGCATTTGGTAATGTTGCTAAGTGAAATTTCATATTGTTCTTGAGTGTAACTATGTACTATACAATTATTTCAGGAAGAGTTATAAAAATTTTTGCTTAGGTTTTAACAGATCAGACTTACCCATTTAACAATTGCCAGTATTAGCTTTATTTTGAAAGGTCATTGTTTTACAGACTATTGTCAAGTAAAATAAGTATTGCTCAATTAATGGATTGAATTATAGATTTTCAAATGTGGCTACTATATTAATGATGGAAAAAGACAAACTCTACCCTTAATGTTCACTATTCCCAAATGGTATATATTTAATGCATTAAGATTCAAGGGGGAGATGGAAACTAATGATTAACTTTAGTGACCAAAGCTCCTGAATGTTTCATTTTTGGGAAAGTATGACATTACTTCAGCATGATAATTCAATATTAAACAAAAATAAAATATTGAAAAATTGTTTCCTATTAGGTACTGCAGCTTTAAACTTTATGTATAGAATATTGAAAACAGTGTTCTGTCACACACTTAATGCAGGAAAGCCATGCAGTGGAATTGTTTCTTTACACTAATTGAAACCATGCAAGTTTTCCAGAGATGCACATCAGTCTTAATCAAGATATCTAGATTTGCTGCTAGACTTTGAAACATTATCTGATAGCAATGCTCTTGACAAGACCACAGTGGAACTTGCGCATGTGCCTGTACAGGTCGCCTGACTGCGTAAATCGTCTTTCACACCATTTGCAGGCATGTGGCTTCTCCCTGGTGTGCACAACTGCATGACGACTAAGGTTATGAGAGTACTGGAAGCTCTTTCCACATTGACCACAGGTGTAGGGCTTCTCACCCGAGTGAGTTCTCTCATGACGTTTCAGCGTGTACATGCAGGAAAAGGTTTTTCCACATTGCAAGCAGGTAGGCATGGAACCATCAGTAGACATTTTGGCCCGAGGACCATCTTTTTCCCTGAAGTGAGTACTCAGATGAAGCTGAAGAACATGTGGACTTGGGAAGCCTTTGCTGCAGAGGGGGCAAATAAAAATGTGTCCTGTTGACATCACCATCCTTGTGTTTGAAATATCAGATGACGGCATTTCATCCTCACTCCCATCCCGTTCTTGTTCTATTCCTTCGTTGTGTGCCACACCATTCCCTGGAAATACAGGTCCAAATCCTGCAATCATGCCGTTGGCAGAATTCCCATTTTGACTTGCTGGATCCATTTCTCCACTGTCCTCCTGGTCTGACAGCAACTCTTGTTCATCTCCAACAAGTGGCGTGGTGCCCTGCTGCTGCCTGTCGGAGGCCAGCTGTCCAGAAACATAGGGGGAGTAAAATAAATCTCTTCCAGACACAGGCTTGAAAGACAGATCTAGAGCACAGTCCACATCAGCAGAGGCCTTGATATGGTCAACAGTTCTTTGAGGCAAAAGTCCTATGGAACTATTAATACTGGACTTTGTTTTTCCAGTTGCTGCATTGCATGATTCTGGCTCTGTAGATACAGAAGTGATACCTACAAGATCAGTCAGTCTCCTAGAGTGTCCATTAATCTTTTCACTGCCTGCAGGATTCTTATAATCCACAATAGTACAATTTTGCTTGCTTTGTGCGTCAAGATTACGCGGTATCGGTTCATCATGTTCTGAAGAACTCTCTTCTTTCACCAGTCCAAGTGCATTACCGTTCAGTTTTTCATCTACACACAGTTCTTTATCTTTCAATTTCCCCTTACAGACTTTCACAATGTTGTACATGTGAAGGTAACTGGCTGCAGCTAACACATCTTCAACTGGTAGGCTATTAAACTGAAGTTTTCCTTCATACATGAATTCAAGAAGCAGGCCAAAGGCAGGAGCTGTGACAATGTCACTGTTTAAATGCACAATGTCTCTTTTGTCCAGCTGGTCCCTGTAGAATAGATGAAAGTACATGCTGCATGAAGCAAGCACTGCACGATGGGCTCTAAACTGAACGTCTCCAACTAGAACAGTACAATCACAGAGAAAATCCTGGTGACGCTGCTGACTCAGACACTGCAGCAACTGCCGGCTATGGTCTGGAAACTCCATTCTTCCTTCATAACCTCCTAAAGCACGAAAACCGAACAGAAATTAAAACCGAAGGAATTCCAGCCTGCACGTAATTAAAACTGCGCCATCAATAGTTTAAGATGCATTCCAACCCAATACTCAGACTAGCAAGAAACCAACAAACTTAACAAATGTACGAATTGAAACGAACACCCAGATGGCAACTGAAATACGACAGCTGACAGAAAAAAATGTTATCAATTAGGCAAATTAAGCAACCACCATTTGAAGCAACTGGCTTCCCCAACTAACCAAACTTTGAGACTTAAAAAAAAATGACAAAACAAGTGTTGCATCAACGATCGCTCGAATCACAAGCAAACAACTGTTTACTTTTTACCTTGTCCACAACAACGCGAATAGAAGCAAATTCTCACACCCCCTTTTGGCTCCCACCTCACTCAAAAGTCTAAATGTACTGAAAGCATTTTTGTTTTGCTCTTTTTTTTCCCCCTCCCCTTCTTAGCACACCCACGGAGGAAACAGGTTGGAAATCCGAAATGGATCCTGAGGAAGGTGCCCCAAAGCAGAAAAGGCAAGCGAGCGAGCGAGCGAGAGAGAGAGAGAGAGAGAGCGCTATGTTCACTAACTACAGGAACAAGCTGGAGGGAGAGTCAGCTGCTCTGACATCACGGGCAATGTAAATGCTACCTCCAGCTGTGCTCCTTTTAATGCCATATGTTCCTTTAAATCGAGTTCGCAGCCAAAGCTTTTTTTTGGGGGGTGGGGGACAGAGTTCCATT
Organism: Rhina ancylostomus; assembly: GCA_030265395.1. NCBI lineage: Eukaryota > Metazoa > Chordata > Chondrichthyes > Rhinopristiformes > Rhinidae > Rhina > Rhina ancylostomus. The sequence continues at coordinate 114,357,517 of JARFYF010000001.1, forward strand.
TTATCACCCATTTGTCGGGCGAGAAAACATTTTCCATCTTACACCCTTCACCTTTTTTTTCCTCCAAAATTTAGAGTGCAAAACAACTTTCTGAAGTGTGTGT
>JARFYF010000001.1:114362197-114382455 GCA_030265395.1 Rhina ancylostomus
AAGCCTGACTTAACAGTTACTGTCTTACAGGAGATGGTTACATTTTACTTCATTTCACTCATCTGAATGTTGACATCTCTGCAAATCGTTATAAATTACAGTATTAAAAGCAAAGCGTGCAAGTTCAAAAATTTTGAAAACTATCTTCCAAAAAGATTTTAATCTGAGACAACTTAATCAGAATTTCACTAACCTGATTTAATTTGGCCAGTGCCAGTATTGCAAATCCAGCAGAAATGAGGTTCAAGCACAAGAAACCGTGTGTTGATGGATAATACTAATACATATTTTGAAGCTGTCTGAACAGTCATAATTTCATGACAAATAATTTCAATTTAGAGAGAAATAGTACAGCTATTTTATTTAAATAGTGCATTAAGCACCTACAGTGTCCATTTGTTATCTTCCGTTTGAAAAATGGGGAACTTAATGAAGGTGAATGAGAGGACACTGATCGAGGGCAACAACACTAAACCCTTTTTATAAACCAGGGCCCTGACAAGAGTACTAATGGGCAGACTGGTAGCTTTGGCTTCTGCTCCTGTAGGATGATGGAGGGGGAAGGGCAGGACAGACTCGAGACTGAACAACTCTTAATGTGATGAAACACCACTGTCAAAGATTTGTTTCGTATTGACGTGACGTCGCCAGTGATACCTGTTAATTTTAAAACAAGTTTTTAGATTTTAGCAGCAGGAAGGAAAACTAAACACATCACAGATTTGGGTTCCTTTGTCTAAAGGGAAGGGCAAGTGCGGCTGCCAAGGTGATAAATGCATTACAGTCTTGTAAGCATTCAATCTGCTCTCAGGAAAATGCAAATATTGCTGGAGAAGTTACTGTAGGCTCAGAGAGTAATAACTCAGTGTGCTCACCCATCCATTCTCCCAGCCATTGTGTATTATTATCAGTCACGGTGAACCGTGATCCAGAATACTGTGCCGGGGGAGAAAAAGTGATGGTATTAAGCTATGGGCTCCTGAAATTGCTTTCATATTTTGGGCATTCACCAGACATAAATACTTCGTGAAGATCTCAGTGCCCTGTGGAAAATGTATTACTGCTGCCATAAAATTTTTTTCAAACAGTTTGTCACTTACAAGTGAGGAAAGAATTGCGAGAGGGCCAGTCTCTTTTCATTTAAAAGGTTGTTGATTGAGCTATGGACAAGGATTTACCCTTCCTCCTATCAATGAACGTAATGCCTTAAAGCCAGGGATTAAACACAAAACTTTGGCTCAATTTCCATATCTCTCCAACTCCAATCCAAATGATTAAGTTTTTATATTTTAATTAGAAATCATCTATTTCAGATTAGAATTACAATTTAGATGTTTTTGTCTAAACATTTTTAAGAAGCAACTCCCAAGGATTATGTTGTGAAAATCAATGACTGGCCTGGTTAAATCTGTGACCCCAAATTCTTTTTATAAACCAGGACAACAACAGGAGGACTAATGGGTAGATTGATAGGCTGAGCCTCTTGTGGTTGAGATTGAACAGCTCATAATGTGATGAAACAACATTGTCAGAAGTTAGTTTGATGACTTATCAGCTGTTCAGCATTGCCAATGCAAACTGCTGGTGTCAAAAATCATACATTTTCACCTGTAGCATGATAATGTCATATGACAAGGACAGCAATAAACTTTATGTCTGTGTATTTACACTACTACCAAATAAATACTTAGGAAAGTACTTATTAGAAAAGTAAGTATTAGAAAACATTATATTCTACATAGAGGTTGAATAAACTATAAAAACTATTAAAAATAAACTATATTTGTATTTCCTTTCATTTTGTCTCCTAGAAGTATTTCCCCAACTTCTATTTTCATTTTAATTTTACTTTTACTTTTTCTCAAAATAGTATTTATTATGTCAAAAATCAAATGCAACAGCATACCACTCAGTCCAATTAATCTATTGCCTTCATTTATCCTCCACTTGAACCTCCTGTCATTCATTCACAGGTAATTCTATCTATATGTTCTTCTACACTGCAAGTGTGGTCTAGCCAAGGCTGGATAAAGGTTCAACATAACATATCTACTTTTCAATTCCATCCCTCTTGAAATACTGTTTCATTTTTGTTTGAGAGAAACGCAACATTTCAGAAAGGTTACAATGTGGAAGGAGGCCTTTCAGCCTGTTGAGTCCATACAAACTTTACAGAAGAACAATCTAGCTAATGTCATTTCCCTGCACCCTGCCCAAAATCCTGCAAATTCTTTCCTTCCAAATACCTATTCAGCTCCCTTCTGAACACTGTGATTGAATCTTCCTCCACTACTACCCCTGGCAGTGCATTCCTGATGCTAGTGATCACTGTGTAAACCAAAACCTTCTCACGGAGCTTTTTTTTGACAATCACCTTTGTTCTATGTGCCCTGGATTTTGTTCCCACAATGGAAACAATTTTGTTCTATACATTCCCTTCATGATTTCAAATATCTTTATCATATTTTTTTGCAATCTCCTCTGTTCCAAGGAAAACGTCCTCTGCTTCTCCAATCGATCCATATAAATTATCCCTGGAGTTGTTCTCTAAAGCATTCATATCTTTCCCAAAGTATAGCACCCAGAATTGGGCACAGTATTCTAGTTGTAACCAAAGCAGTATTTTATGAAGATTAATTGTGACTTCCTTTGCCTCTGTTTATAGAATCCAGAAGCCAATATGCTCTTTTAACCAAAATTTCAGCCTGCCCTGTCACTTTCAACAAAATATGTTCATTCCCTTTAGAATTGTGCCCTTTAGTTTACACAGCTACTTATTCTTCTAAACAGTAACACTTTCCATTTCTCAGCATTAAATTTCGCTAACTGCCCACTTCACCATCTCGCCCACATCTCCTTGAAATCTATTAGTTACTTCCTCTCTGTTTACTATGCCCTTACACTTTGTGTCCTGAATTCTGTCCTCTCCAGTTTAGCCAAGTTATTAATATGTATTAAGAGATGGAGTGGTCTTAGTTCCAAACTCCTGGGGAACTCAACTGCACACTTCCCTTCAGTCTATAAAAACAACCTTTTATTATTACCTTCTGTTTCTTGTTACTTAACCAATTTTCTATTCATGTTACCTTCACCTAGTTTATTCCATGGGCTGATTAACAGGTCCATTCTGTAGTACCTTTCAACTGCCTTTTGGAAATACATGCATGTTATTTCAATTGCATTTTCATCATGAATCCTCTCTGTTGCTTCATCAAAGAACTCAATCATATTAGTTCGACATGCTTTGTTTTTAACGAACCCATGCTAGCTTTCCCAAATTAATCTACACTTGTCTAACTGATCGTTATGCTGTGCATAATTATGCCTTTCAGAACTTTCCCAACCACTGAAATTAAAACTGATTGGCTGGTGGTTACTTGATTTACTTCTGCACCAATATTTTTACAAGGGTGTAACATTTACTAATATGCATTCCCCAGGCATCACCCATGATTCTACAGCTGCTTGGAAGATTATGGGCAGGGGTATTACAACTTTCTCCCATACTTCCCTCAGCATTCCATTTGCTTCAGGTGATTTATCCACTTCATGTGTTGCTCGTCTTCTTTGTGGTGTCTTTAATCTGCATCACTTCTCAATGACTGGTGAACTTGGATTTTGATTCCTTAGCATATACCTAGTTCCCAACTAAACACTTCTTCACTATTTGTCTCAACCACTCTGTGTGGTGGCAAATTTTACATTGTGCCATGCTCTGATGAACAAGTTCTTCCAAATGCCCTATTTGATTCTTTTGATGATAATCTTATATTGATGGCAGCCAATTTTGCTGGACACCATAATAAACAGCACTCTCTAGTTCCATATCCATGATTTTAAAGGCTGATCAGCTTCAGCCTTCACTTTTCAAGAGGAAAGAGATATCGATGTTCACCCTTTCAGCTCCTAAATCTTTTTTACGCATCTTCTCCAGTGCCTCTACATCCTATTAACAACACAATACCAAAATTGAACAGATTTTTGGCATCATGTTCAGCAGGGACATTGTGGGCTGAAGGACCTGTTCCTGTGCTCAACTGTTCTATGTTTTCCAAATCTGATTCAACAATGGTTTGATATAAGTTTAATATACATTTTCGACTTTGGTTTCTGTTCTAAAAATGAACCCTGCTGATAATTAACCAACATTGGTGGCTTTAGTGGTTTGTGTATTTGTACTCCCAGAACTGTTTATTTTCCAAATTGGCTTATTTCTCTCAACAACGTGCAAAACTTTGTGTTGAATGTCAATTAGCAAACGTGCTCATTCTGTAAATGCATTATTCTACTTCTCCTCTCTTGTAAATCTTAAATATTTTACTTACCCTAACCTTCCTGTCTTCCTGCTCCCACTGTGCACTTACAAATGAGGACAACTTTGAAAATGTTGCCATCAGATTTTCCTGTCAACATTCAACTTTTTTTTCTCCATCAAATGGTAAAGGAATGTAATAGAAAAAAAATCCTGCACAATGTGAAAGGTAGAGCAAGAGAAACTTTCTCTTGTTCTCGGATTTTTAACCTTTTGCTTTGGGTCCTGAATGATGAATCTTAGATCCTGATGACAACATTGCCTATTCTGTTGCTTGTTTTTATTTATAGTTTTTTTCCCTTTAAGGGTTTCTTCTGAGCATCTTACTATCAAATCTGGAGATTCTGGATAAATTACAAGTCTTAGGCAGCTGTTAAAAAGGCTATTTGGAAACAAAGGGATAAAACTGCATGTGTTGGAAATCTGAGATTAAAACAAAGGATGCCAGAAGTTCTCAGCAGGTCGTCAGAAGTGATAGAAAGTCATCAACCTGAAAATGTCAACCCTGTTTTTCTTTCTCCACAGAGGCTTCCTGATCTGCTGAGCATTTCCAGCAATTTCTGGTTTTACCTGGAGGCGACTGCAACTCTCTCACTTCTTCATGATCTATGCGGCTGCTAGAAAGCAGAAGATTATTGTTCCAGAAACTCTGACCAAAGGCCAGCCATAAATTAAAAAAAAATTAAGTTTAATCTGTGATATCTCAGTATATTCAGTATGTGTGACTCGCCTCTGCTTCTGAAGCTTATGTGTTCAATTTATGTTCTGGACAATCTAGGCCAACACTCCTGTGCAGCAGTGAGATAGAGCCCAGGGCATTATGAACAATACAATCAAAAGCAGATTTAACCATTGTAGATTCGTTGAACCAATTGGCCTTTGCAATGTGGTAAATCATACAGTTCAGGCATGATCTCCCTGCTTTTGTATTCTGTGGCATGGCCAATAAAGACGTTCTCCGGTAAGTCATCTTTAAGACCTTATTGACCTCTCCTGCCCTGAAGGGGTTTGTGGTCACTTCTGCCAAGGTCTCTCTATTCCTTTATACTTTATTGTATCTTTTCATTTATTTTTTATTCCTTTACCTTGCTTCCCTGCCAAAATGCATTATTTAGTTAGTACCACCATCACTTGTCAGGCTATTGACTTCAAGGGTTAGCTAAGTCTTTGACAGCTGTACTTCAGCTTTGAGTCAGAAAGTTGAAAGTCAACATTCCCGCTCCAGAGACTTAAGTGAAAAGGTGCTGGCTGGTGTTCAAATATTGTACCAAAGAAATACTGTACTGTCAGAGGTGGTTGGTGAGGTTAAACCAAGGCAAGGTCTAATTTCTCAGCTGGATGTAAAAGATCCCAAGGCATCTTATCCCCATACAAGATGTTGGTGAGGCCATATTTGGAGTATTGTGTGCACTACTGGTTACCAGCCATAGGAAAGATATAATTAAGCTGGAAAGGGTGCAGAAAAGATTCACAAGCATGTTACTGGGATTAGAAGGCTTGAGTTGTAGGGAGAGACTGTATAAGCTGGGCACTTTTTCCCTGGACCGGAAGAGACCAAAGGGTGACATTATAGAGGTATATTTAAAATAATGGCCATAAATAAGGAGAATAGTCACAGTCTTTTTCTCAGGGTAGGGGAGTCTAAAACTAGAGAGCATAGGTTTAAGGTGAGAGGGGAAAGATTTAAAGGGGACCTGATGGGCAATTTTTTCCAGAGAGTATGGGTATGTGAAACAAGTTGCCAGTGGAAGAGGTAGAAGTGGGTATGACTTGGAAGGGAATTTGTTTATCTCAGTGTTTCTATGCATTTGCTGCCCTTTTTCTTCTAGCTGGTAGTTTGTAGATTTGGGAAGTGTTGTTGAAGAAGCCTTAGCATATTTCTTCCCCTGTTAAAACCATAACTAGTGTGTTCTAGGTAAGTTAGATTCTTGTTTTGGTTCCTCTAAATTTTGAGCATGTTTGTGGGAGTTGCTGCAGTGCATCTTACAAATGATACACACAACAAAAGTGTATTCTAAGGTTTTCTTGCTTGGAAAAAGTCTTAATTAATGGTATTTTAATTAGAAATGTATTACAGCATATTTAATTCAATTGGAATGAACTACTGACTCAGGACTGGAAACTACAAGTGGAATTGGTTCATTAATGTTCATACAGATCAATTCATTACACATTGCATTGAGATACTATAAGGTAAAATAACAACAGAATGCAGAATAAAGTATAACAGCTACAGAGAAAGTGCAGTGCAGGTGGACAGTAAGGTGCAAGGTCATAACAAGGTAGATTGTGTAGTCAAGAGTCCATCTTATTGTACTAGGGAACCATTCAATAGTCTTATAAGAGTGGGATAGAAGCTGTCCTTGAGCTCCGTGGTACGTGCTTTCAGGCTTTTCTAGCTTCTGCCTGATGGGAGAGGGGAGAAGAAAGAATGTCTGGGGTGGGTAGGGTCTTTGATGATGGTGGCTGCTCTGCTGAGGCAGCAAAAAGTATAGACAGAGTCCATGGAGGGGAGGCTGGTTTCTGTAATGTGCTCAGCTGTGTCCACAACTCTCTGCAGTTACTTGCGGTCCCAGGCAGAACAGTTGCCATACCAAGCCGTGATGCATCTGGATAGGATGGAATCTGAGCTGACTTGACTTCTGAGACAGATGTGAGATTCCTGGAGGGATAAACGTGCACCACTTTGGTTTGACACCACTTGGACTATAATCCCAGTGCAAAGTCGAAAGTGCTCCAGCACCACCTGAACACTCTTCACATCTGCTTGCTGCACTCAGTATTTAACTGCTGTGAGTGCTGTTCATGTGTGTAAATGCACATGTTCCAATAGAAGCAAAGAATTGAATCCTCAGCCAGATACTGTACACAGAGCACTCACTTGCAATTTACACTCAGGCACTCAGATGTGTATATAAAAATATATGATGTAATTTGCTGTAGTAGACTCATCTAGAGTTTTCTCAATTTTATTGTTGTGCCTTCCGCCAGCTGTGAAGAATGAAAACTGATACAACTTATATCCGAAGGAACATGATGTACCTTGACCCAGCTGTGGGTCAGAAATGGAAACAACTTTTATTCAAAGGGGAAACCATGGTAATAATGGTCTGGTTGGTGAAAAGTTATTGGCGCAATAAACTGCAGCACAGAAAATTTGAAACAAAACTCAGAAAGAGTTGAAAACACATATCAGATCAGGCAGCATCTGTGGAGAGAGAGAGATAGCATCAACATTTCAGGACGAGGACCCTCCATCAGAATGGGAAAGGCAATGGAAATTTGCAAATGGGGGAAGGGTGGAAAGGATAGAGGAAGTGACTGTGATAGAGTACTGACCTAAGTTGTCAAGATAACAATCCGTTTAAAGACAGCCCGTTGGAGACAGAGGGGGAAGAAAAAGAAACAAATTGAAACTGAAAGGTTCAACCACACCTGTGGTGTGAAAAAAAGGCAGTTAAATGAAATTATTAAATTATTCAATGATAAGTCCCAAGAGCTGGAGCATGAGCTGAAGGATGAGGTGCTGCTCCTTGAGCTCATGTTTGACTTTGCTGGAGAATTGTAGGAACTGAAGACAGGTCAAAGTGGGAGTGAGATAGAGACTTAAAATTTCAGGAGACACAATGTACCAGTGAGACTTCAAAATTCACTTGTGGGTGATGTTACATATTATACAGCCTCCTCGTGAATTAATTTGGAATTGTCTAATGGGTTTGTCCCCAGTTACTAAGGATCACATGAAAATCATTTGACCTGTTTTACAATATGTTCGTTATATTCCCTAAAGCTTATGTGGTATATGTGAAATCATGTCTGAAGCTTCTCTTAATGCAGTCATGGAATTTGCTTGTAAATTTTAGCTTGTAATTGTAATAAATGTCAGATATAAATATGAAAAGAAATATATCATATAATAAAGATAATAAATGAAATGATCCACAATGGCTGTTTCTATTTGGCTGATACCACAAGATATATGTGATACAAATGATTTTCAAAAGTTTCAAGAGCTTGGCAGTGGAAGAACATAAATACATGTTGTGATTCTTTACAAAGCAAGTGCTAAAATCCAGCCATATTATTAGGAGGAGGCACTTTGCCATAGAGAGAGAGCAAAAATTGGAGGGAGAGGCACCCTGGGCCATTCTTGGCAACCTCCCGGTAGCTAGTTACAGAATGGCATTGGCAGAGTGCTTGAGAACAGATTGTCTTCTTCTCATCTTGGCTAAGACAGAATATATGACTCAGGGGAGGGGACTAGAAAAGCAAAAAGAAAAATAAAATCTAAAAATAAAGGACCATGGAAATGAGTCTTTACAGATTATTCATAATTATTATTCAAAAAAATTTGGAAATGCATCTATACCTGTCTTACTTTGACACTTTAGCAAATAGAGACCCAATGAAATAATGTCTCATTTCTCATTCAGTATATTTTTCTAGATTCATTTTAATTGTACAGTCTAATGGCTGGATCAGATTTTGTAGTGTGTAGATTTACCATACATGGTGTACTACAGTGATCCCAGTCAAGGCACCAGTGGGGGCTCTATATTTAATTCAACTTAGTTAGGATTAGGGGCAGGAAAATCAGCTAGTGTTCTTGCTCCTGATGATTATTTAGTGCTGGGTATGCATGTGTAAAAATTTAGGACCAATCAAATAGCTTTCCAATTGTGCCTATGAGGAAACTACTTGGGTTAAGTATCCAAATTGCATGCAGAGCACATACTATATGATCATAAAAAAATAGAATATTCATGAGAAGAAAGATTCAACTTCAAATTCATTTTGAATGGTGAAAATAAAATGTGATGATATTTGAAAGTAATTATGGGCATGAAGTAAACAAATTTTAGCTCACAACAGTCTATAAACATAATTAATTCTGACTTTAAAGACATGGTATTTTAACTACTTCCATAAAGGAAAACAACCTATGTTGAACAGCAAAGAAAAAATGGTCAAAGCAGAAAATAAAATTATAGTTCTATTTTGTGCACAGAATAAATATATCAATTAACTCTCTTTATAAATATGTATAACTGTATCTAACAGCGCTCGTGATATATTGTTAAGAGCTGTCAAGTTTGAGAGTGTATTAAAGTGTATCAGAAGTAAAACACCATCAAAGGGTTACAATCCAGGCCCTCATAGTTTTTGAGCACTAAAAGTCCACAGGGCAAATAAACACAATTGTATGCATCGTCTTGGTGCTTTTTGATTTGTTTATGTTTATTAAAAGCCACCAAAAGAAATAAAACAAGCTGACTTTTTCCCCAAATTATCACAAAACCATTAAATTATATCAGTGATCATTACAGTTTATAGCAATTGTTTTATTTCTTCCTCAGATGGATGCAAAGATCTGGAAATAAAATTAATATTCCATAAAGAAAATTACATTTAAATAAAACCATGCCTGTTCATTAACGCCATTGGATAATAATGTCACAGAAGTCTGCTAGGAGCTTCTTCTAGATGGCTGTTCCTTGGTCTGGAGTTTGCACTTGAAATAGAAATTTCACCTTAGCCTAAGATTTCAAGCCATTGAAATACTCTGTGTGGGAACAGTAGAAGAAAAATACAATATCAGCCAGTTCCTTGTGGAATTACTATAACACCATAATAACCTATGTCATATTGCAGTCAGCCCTGGAAAGGGATGAGAGTTCTAACTTACGAGAAAAAATATTCTCTTTTGTGACCAAGGTACATCAGAGAACTATATTTTCATCTTAAACAGCAAATTGTATTTATATAGCGTGTCTAACACAGCTCCCAAAGTGACTCAAATAAGTGTAAAACAACATTTGACACTGAACAGTATGGGGAGCTATTAGAATAGAGGTGTCAGTTGAAAGGATTGTCTTAAAGGTGCAGGGATAGAAAGGTGTGACCACTTAAGTAGGGTTGCTTGGGAAGAGTATTCCAGAACCTAGGGTCTAAGGAGTTCAAATTATGGCCAGCCAATATATAACAGTTAAAACTGAGGATGCATATGAATCATTGTGGAAGGATTATTATTACATTATTAATGTTACAAAAATATTACATTGTGGAAGGAGCCATTTGGCTCATCAAGTTCATATTAGCTCTATGCCCTAGCAATTCAGCTCTTCCCACTCTCTGGCCTTTCCCCGTGGTCCTGGAAATATTTTATCTGAAGTATTTATCCAGTTCCTTTTTGAACCCACATTGAATTTTGTCTACCATTACCCTGATACTCTAATCACTCATTACATAAACATTTTTTTAACCTCAGGTTACTTTTGATGCTTCCGTCAATCATTTTCATTCAGTTCCTGACCCTTCTAGCAATTGGGAACAGCTTATCTCTTTATCTACTCTGAATAGACTCCTCATGATTTTAAATACCTTTATCAGACACCTTCTTAACCACTCTCTTCACACCAGCCTCTCCCATATGTTCACCTCAAGCAGAGCTGATTAGAGCCTGAAGAGTTCCAAGTGTGACCAGCAACATGAAACAGTTAAAACTGGGGATACATACGAGCCCACATGCAGGGCTGTAGGTTACAGCAACAAGGAGGATTGAGCCCATGGCGGAATGTGAAAATGGTAAGAATTTTAAACTTGAGGTTCTGCATAACTGAGAGACTATGTAGGTCAGAAAGCACAGGAGTGATGGGTGAATGGAATAATGCAACTCCATTTATCCATCTTTCTATATGTCATTGTCACTCATGTGCAGAATGTAATGGAGAAATAAGTGAAGGCCAACAGAACTGCTAATTAGATCTACAACAAAGACCAAAAGCTCTTCAGAGACTACCCTTGAACGGTGCTATTTGAGATCACAAGTATTTGTGAAAAACTTAACTCTATCAACTGTCAGAATTATATTTGCATTGGGGCAAATTTCATTGTTCGGAGCAGGTTATTCCTATATCACTTCCGTCACCATAGCATATAAATGTTATGTCATGTTTAACAATCACCTAATCTTAAACTTTATTGCAACCATAATTCAGCTCTTGGAACCTGGCCATGTGACAGATATTATGCCGTTAACCAGGTGTCAGGAAAAACGGAAATGAAGAATGTTTATGTACTGTAGTTACTTGGCATTTCCATGAAATAAATAGGGACCTGGGCAAGTTTTGCGGAAAGGAGACTATTGATCATAACGTTATAATTCGAGGAATTCTAATTGTCATCACTGAGGCTTTCCCACAGAGCATGATCGTATCATTTAAACAAAGCAGTATTTGTTGTTCTCCATCTGTGCTGATCTGTAATAAGTAAAAACACAGTTCCGTGTTGTGTTCTGATTCGTATCTTGCCTGTATGGTTTATGCAATTAGCAAGTAATGCTGAGTCATTTCACTGCAGAAGTGGGGGTAAGGCCTTGCTGGTGGAGGGAAAAGGGAATAGCAAATGAGAGCTGGGCTGCTGGTGGTGGCAGGAATTCAGCAGGTAAGTCATACTGAAACTGATTCTAAGCAATATGTGCAATTGCACAAGAATCAGCAAGACCTAAGAACCACTGAGCTGCAACATCCTGCCCTTTGCTTTTGTATGTGATGCATTTTTGGGAAAGGTGAACTTTTGGCAAAGCAAACTTACAATATAGGAATCACAAAGGCCTGAATGGTACTGCAAGAGAATTTGGAGTCTCCTCTTTTCAGTTCTATTTAGTAGAAACTGTCAAATACACTTAAAGCCACATTGCCAAACTATGAATTAGACTGCATTATTGACCTCCATGAGAAACTTAACTAAAGAAATTTGTAATATGAAGAGTATATATTAGCCGATAATCAGGTTACATAGCTGTGCTTGTAAAACATAGTATTGTAATAATGTGTTAATCATCCTTCTGTTATCTATAAGTTTACTTCCAGTAAAATTATTTAATGAAAAAGATATGGAATGTTTTTTCCCTTCTTTGAATAGAAGGATATGAATCTAATTTTTACCACAAAAGTGAGAATCATAGAAAAAGTACAAAACAGAAGGCGGCCACTTGTATTATTATGTCTGTCCTGGATTTATAGTACTTGTAATTTGTGAACCATGAATGGAATTAGCAGAAATCCAAGATCAGGACTTTTCCCCTTTCCCTTAACCTATTCACATTCTTGTAGTGATCATAGAATTATGATGCTAGATCCAATAAGACCAGAAAAAATGGCAGAGTTTTATTTTCAATAAAGATTGTAAACTGAATCAAATATGTAATTTCATTATCTGTCACTACATCAGAAGACAGAAGTGAATACATAATTAAATATCATAATCTAAACATACATGCAATATGTGTTTATTTAATGGAACTACGCATTAAAATATACAAGACTAAGAAATTTAGGATGATGATTGGTTAGTTATAAAAGAGGAACTAAATATGGTTAGCTTTTTAGCTTTCTTAGAATCAGAAATAAATAGATAGCTAAGCACAAAGTTCTCTTCTGGTATCCTTCAAAGTAATGAACGACAATACCAGTTAAAATATATAAGTATATTTTCTTCCTCATTTCTATTAGATTTTGCCAACTGAAATGGAGCCAGGTCTCAGTCACAGTAAGGTCATATAAACTTGTTATGCTACATTCAAAGGTATGCAGAAGTAATATATCAGTAATCGCAGGTCAAGAAGGCATTCATATTCCTATGTGAGTCACAACAATTCAATTGTTGTATTCACACATTGAAATTATTAGACTGTGAATTTGATCTCCATACCAGAACATATCTCTATACAGGTTGACACTACAGCAAAGTATCAAAGGAATGCAATAACATGATATTAAACTGATTATTTTCTTCCCTATCCCAATGGCAATTAAAAAGATTATAACAGTGTTACGTGAGTTCATATAAGGAGTAGTTGCCCATCTGCGTCTATTGTTTGTTGGTCTGCTCCCATCAGCAACCTTGTTAAGGTGGATGCAGTAAAGGCAATTACATCCAGTAATAGGTTTTCCAAAGTTCAGTAAGTTTATCTCTGGAGTAGCTTGGTTTTATTGACCAGAAATGTAAAAAGTTCAATTCTTGGTTTATGTTGAGGTGTCTGATCTCACCCACTATGATAGAAAGGTACTTGCAACTGGCTAGTTCTAATCTAATCTGAGAGAAGTCTAAGTTTAATTGTTTGGTGAGGGAACTTTGCAGGCTGGAATATTCTTGTTTTTCAGTGATCACATCTGCAGATTGGGTTTCATCTCAAGGTAACCAGCATTTCATCAATTTCTATTGGTCTACAACTCAAGTAGAATATCTTACTTTTATTCTGATATGGTAGTCCAAGGCTTTAAATTTTGCTTTCAACCTAATCAGAAAATTATTTATATGCAAATTCTATAACAGCTTAATCGCAAATAGTTAAAGCAGTTTTGAAGATAATGAAGAGGTGATATTAGTCATAGGATCAAATAAAGAAGATATCAGTTTACGTAGCTGAACCTTTGGATTCTTTATATACAATAGCTGGGTAGCCTGGAACAGCCCTTTCCCCTCAAAGGGGTGAGACAGGGGCTGGTAGGTGATGGAACCAGGTGAGGAGGGGGGTGATGGGCATGTGGAGCCAAGTGGGGGAGGAGATATGAAAGGTCAGCCAAGGGAGGAACTCGTTGGCATGGGCGAATTGGGCCAAAGGGCCTGCTTTCATGCTGTATGACTCTATAACTATGAAACTAAATTATAGATACCTGTACAGCCTGCCTCCATATGCCAAAGTGAAATAACATGCCTTGGACAGAGCATTTCATATATATTGGCAATATATATTTGTCAAAATGTAAAATAATTACAGAGCATATTTCAGGTTATCAAGGTATATTTTCTTTTTATAAATAAAGTTGAAATTAAAAGAGAAATTTGTCTGTCTGCTTTATTTTTTAAATTAACTTTTGGCATATGCAGCAAATCACAGGTACTGGATTACAAGCTCCACTTAATTAAAGAAGACCTCATTTATTTATTCTAGTTCTATATTTTGATACTTTAAAATTATGTGCATTAAATGTTGTTTTAATAATGTCAGTACATTGTTAAACTCACATTTATGTTTCACTCACATAAAATAACTAGTGTTAAATTGTTATAAACTTGTCTCGTATAAGCCTATTTAATGATTTGTTATTTAGCAGTTATCTCATATGAATCTCTAGGAATCAACACAATAAGTTTTGTCACTATGAATCACCCAAGAACTATGGGATTTACTTCAGCCACATTCTTCGTTTGAAACCTAATTGTTTTCCAAGCCAAAAATCTTTACCAAAAGCTGTCATAAGCAAACACTGATAATATACTTAGGATTGCATCTTTATAACGAAAAGTATCATTTACTCTTTAACTAAAGACATCATTTAAGTGTAGTACAGTGCACCACTACAATAACTTGGATTTTCTGCAGTCAACAAAATTCTAAAGTGCTATCTAGCAAAAATGATATATGGAAATAGCTATACATTACTGGTCAATAAAAATATGGGAACTATTAGGCTTTATTTAGAACTGCTCTAAGGATTTCTTCTAATCAAAAATAGTTTTGAGTATGCATTGAAGAAAATTTCACTGGTGAATGCATTTTGAAACATCATTTATGATGACCGTCTATAGAATTACACAGGTAACAAGCCGAACAATTGTATATATTGAACTAAACAGGAAATACTGGAAATACTCAGAAGGTCAGATAGCATCTGTGGAAATAGGGTTTACTTTTCAGGTTCATGCCCTTTAATCATAACTAGGAAAAGTTAGTGGTAAGAAATGTTTTAACTTGCAAAACAAGGGGAATGTGATGAAGTGAATGAAAGAGAAGCTCTCTGATAGGATAGACACCAGGCGAGATTGTGTGACACAAGTTGGGTGTAAGAGGATAATAACGGCTATTGATTAACATAAGGAATATTTGAGAAATGTGTAAATAAGGGGAAACAAATGAAACCTGAAATTCCAGACAAGAGAGAATAAAAGCTGTTAATGATGGAAATGTGAGATGATAGATAAGTATGGCCAATTATCTGAAATTGTTGAATCAAGTGTTCTGGAAGACTACAATGTGCCTAGGCAGAAATGACATGCTGTTCCTTGAGTTTGCATTGAACTCTGTTGGAACAATATAGAATGGGAAATATAAAGAGGTCAGAGAGGGAGTTGGATGGAAAATTAAAGTAACAGGCAACTGGAAGCACTGAGACAATTTTGTTGACTAAATGAAATTGTTAGTAAAGCAGTTATCCAGTCTACATATAGCTTCCTCATTGAATGCTTGCTGGAAGCTCATTGTAAACAAGATTTCAAACAACCATCACAAACAATAAAAGGGTTTCTGCATGAGGCTTTGTGTGGATCCAGCTACTGATTGGTGCTTCATAGTGCAGCATAAGTCAGAAAACAGGATGTGTTCAACCACCTTGAAAAAGTGCAACATCCCCACTGATTTCTGGGAATTTCTGGCCCACAATCATTCAAAGTGAAGAAGGAGCATTCAGGAGAGCAGTGAGAACCTTGAGCTCATGCATTCGGAGCACATAGGAGCCCAGTATAAGGAGCATATGACCTCACAATTTACTCACCCATCTTCCCCTTCAGGCACCTGCTGCCCTTTGTGTTAGGAGTATACATTTCCTTAGAATGGCCTCATCAATCACCTCAGAACCCATAGAACTAGAGTGGATCCCAAGGATTGTCCATGGAGAGGACATGCACACTGAAGCCCAAAGCAATGAAATGGTTATGACAATCGAAGGGTTGTATAACGTTCTTGTCAAATAACTACCATCTATTGGATATATTTAGGCTGGTGAAAATGCATATTACTATAGTGTTTATGTTTTTTTGAGAACTACATTTATGTTATAATCTTTATTTTTGGACAACTAACTTTGCAAACAACAAAAGATTGATAGACTCAGATAAATTAGCTTTCATAGGTAATTCAATATCCTTTTCTGGTTTACCCACCACTGGAAAGTCATTAATTTTTACATATAACTTGAGCTTTGATCCTTATGCATTGAAGGAGCTCTAATGGTAGCAGCTGATGAGCTAACCGACAAACTGTGTGGAATGCTTAACTCATATCTGCACCTAATATTTATAACCATTAGTCATAGATACTCCTATTGCTGCAGTTTTTGTAGTTCAGAGCCAGAGTCTATTGTCAATTGTGCAGGGCCATTTGCTGGCACACTCCAGTCATGACGTTCTCCAGTTTGCCACCAATTCATTTTGTTTCACAATGTCCACTGATTTCTGATCATTGGGCACCAAGAGTTCTGTGAACGTCTCATGACTGAATGCAATTCTTCTTGAAGTGAAATGACAAAGGCCATAATTTCTTCTTGGACATTTGCATTGTAAAGTGTGCACTGAACACTACTGACATCTATCAACGATGCTTCTAATACTGTCTATAATCAGTATTAATGACGTTGACATTAGTATTGATCAACTTGGACCATCTGCTCTAAAATCCTCCATTAGAAAGCAAACCCTTCAATGCCTGTAGCTTGAAATAACTTAAAGCCAGACATCATCCTTCATCACCAAAGCCCTGCACTTCACCATGGGTTCATTCAGTCATATTTTCATCCACTTACTTCAAAGTGCCTGCACAAGTGTTGCTTCATAAATGTGTGCTTTTGTAGTGATTCTTTATATGTGCCAAGAGGATCCCATTGCTTTGTGAAGAGTACGAAAAGGTAGCAGCCAAACTTATCCATTTGGATACCTTATTGTCTTCAGAAGCAACATAACATAGCAAACTTCAGCAAATCAAAGAATGCTTTCTGGATGGTTTGTGCAGAATTTCAAGATTTGAAAAGTTTTAGTCCTAAAGAATTCAACAAATCAGTCTTCAGGTATGTTGTTGACAAGACCCACCATTTGATCCATGTCTTGTTCCTCTGTTATGCACATTTCTTTTTAACATACTACTTGGAAGGGAAATTGATACAGTGATTTGACCTTTGGAAATCCCCCATTCTTCTACCTTTAGCTGTACATTTTCTTTGACATTACAATATGTGCAATTTCACTTTCAGAACCCTGCAACCTTCATGCAGAACTTGTTGTTTCCTTGTTTTCATTTACTATTACAATATTCTCTAGATGGATTAGAATCATCATCCAGTGACTACGAATGAGTGAAAAATCCAAACTTGTCAAACAAACAAGATGTTCTTCATCTCCATATTTGTCCTGAGCTGCTATTTACAGCTTTGTGCTTCTTTACTCTTGGACAATTGATTTTCTTTTCAGAATAATAAAAGAATGGCAGGCAACAGCTTATTAAAGATAAATTAGTTTCCAGTATTTGATTATGGTTCAAAGTGCTTTTCTGATTTCCCTACCCCTTCAGAATGATGAACGTCTGTGCATATCTTGAGCTTTAATCCTCTTGCATTAAAAGAGCTCTAGCAATAATGTTTGATCCCCTGAATAACAAGCTTTACTTCAAAATGATGTCTAACATCCTACAAATACCACCAATCTCTGTATCTAATACCTTTTTCCAATTTTGTAATCCACCTGGATTATTAGAATCTAGATTCACAATTTTAACACTGAACTACAGTGCTGATTTAGTCACCCATCCCTAAAACTGACTGGGCCATCCTGTAAAAACAGTTTACCATTCAGGACTGTTCTGGAGAACAAAAATAACAACTTGTTTCTTGTCTCTCTCCTTAGAATATCAGTAAATTCTTTTCTTGTGTCCCTTCACTTCTAACAGCTGGTGTGACTTCGACACGGGAACACAAGAAAGTAGGAGCAGGAGAAGGCCACTGGGCACCTCAAGCCTGCCCTGCCATTCAATTTAATCATGGCTGATCTATGCTGGCCTCAATTCCTCTTTTGTGCTAGTTCCCCATAACCCCCAATTCTCCAGTCATTCAAAAAGGTATCTTTCTCCAGCTTATGATTTCACCTCCACAACCATCAGTGATAGGGAATTCAAGAGATTCACCACATCCTGAAATATGAAATTTCTATGAACGTCCATTTAAAAATTACTGGCCCCTTATGTTGTAACTATGTCCCCTTGTTTAAGACTCTCCCATTAGTGAAAACATCTCAATATCTCCCCTGTCCTGCCCCCTAAGGAACTTGTATGTCTCAACAAGGTCAACACTTATTCTTCTGAACTCCAAGGAATACAGACCCAACCTGTTTAGCCCCTCTTGATAGGACACTGCTTTCATCCCAGAAATTAGCCTGGTGAAGCTCTTTTGGACTGCCTCCAATGCTCCTGTATCCTTTATTTTAGGTGAAGGGACCAGAACTGTGCTCAGTACTCCAGATAAGACCTCACCAAACACCCCGTACAATTTTAACAAATGTTGAGACAAATCTGTTCATTGCCTCCTTCTCTCCACTTTCCTCTCCAGACAAACTTCCCTCAGGCTTCCCCCAAATGTTATGCCACTAAATTGATATCTCTTTCTAGTTTCTCAGCAATCTCAGCTGATGTGCTCTCTAAACTTGTCCATGAAAGTCAGCTTCTGCCCCCTTGATTGCATTCCAATTAATTTCTGGCATATAATTTTTCTTCCTGGCCCACATGCTGGCTGACATTTTGAATGATTTCTTCTTTTACTCTTGAATCTCTTTTTTTGCAAACTACCACCCTGACTCCGGGCTCCTTCTGAACAGTAAAAAATTGCAGGTGCATTGTCTGCTTTGAATTCAGACTCTCGTTCTTCTCTGAAGTACTAGAATTCACTGTCACTTCTTAGATTCACTCCCGTCTTCCCTTCAACTGTTGCCTGATCTCTTCATTCGGGTTTGGACTCTGGCTCTGACTCTGGCGAGCACTGAAATAGCAGAATTTGTAAGTCACACATTACATCCTGTATAATTATGAGCATGAAGCATTTTAATTCTTAATTTCCTCTGCAGCCTTTACTATGCTCTGCTGCATCATCCATTTTCAATACCCTTATCCCACTCTCCCACTCAGTGAGACTGCCTAACCTAGATCCATTCAAGCTAACTGGTCATAGCCAAGAACTTCTTCCTACCTCTCCCTTGTGTCTCAAGGATTCCCCAAGAATGTATCCTTGGCCCCTTGACAATATCAATTGCACCCTCTACCACCCGACTTCAGTCCCCTTCTCTGTGTTATTGGGTTGCTTCCTGATGTTTGGTCTTGAATGAACTGGAAATTCCTCCAACATCTCCATCTCCTTTAAAACTTACTTAAAAACTATCTGTTAACCTAAGATGCCAGCCACTGCTCTTAATATCTTCTTCTCTGGCTTGTTCTTCTGCCTGAGTAAAACATTTTTGGAAACTCCTTTTTAACATCAAATGTGCTACTTAAATGCAGAACATTGCCAATAATTTTAATTGTTTTCCAAAAAGATAAACAAAATCACTCAAAATGTAATTTCAGATAAACAACAATTGACATTTCATCCATTATAGTCTAACAGTTTATAAATTCACAGTATCACAAAAGGTTACAGCACAGAAGAAAGTATTTGACCTTTCAAGTCTGTGCGGCTTCAATGGAACAGCCATTTAGTCCCATCCTCCTGCCTTTCACACAACCCCACCATTTCTTTCCTTTCCTACTTATGCAGTTCATCTTTGAAAGCAATGACTTAGTCAGCTTCCACTACTCACCATTTCACTGTCTCCTGTCCCACCCCCACTGAGAAGTGTAGTCCAGGTACCAACTGCTTACAACTCGCTAAACTCCTTATGCTCTCTTGTTTGTCAATCCTAAACTAGTCATATCCTATTAAGACACATTGATGCAATTCTACAAATCATTTTAAAGAACATATCTCTATCATGCAACAAACACACCAGTTTTTTTTGAAAATCATAGTAGCAAATTTGTATATACTTCAAAGCCAGTATCAAAGTAAGATATTTGTTTTATCAATGTTGCAGATCTAACTCTTTATAGTAGACTTATTTCATATATTTAGTTGCAGTCATCTTTCATTGAGCT
>JARFYF010000001.1:114473529-114490375 GCA_030265395.1 Rhina ancylostomus
TAGCTATAGTATCTCTTTATCAGAGTGGGAAATGATGAAGAATTTACAGCACAGACTATAACTATCACTCCACCTGATAGAGGTATTGAGTTCTTGTATATTTTTGGATTCACTTGAATGAAAGGAGTTTTTGTTTTCAGTTGGTGCCTAATTATCTTAATGATCACTTTAAATATAGAAACAGAAGCTATGTGAATTTCATCTAGTCTTGCACTGTCAAAACCCAAACTCAGAAGTTATCTGCATACTAATTCGTATGCGTGCCTGAACCAAGTAGTCAAAATTTTAAAATGAACTACATTGATGTAAAATGCGCAATGTTGCAGTTATTAATCTGGTTCTTCTGTTGAACAGATGGCAGTATGGAATCCATAGATAATGAGAGAAGACCACATTTCCCTCAGTTTTCTTACTCAGCCAGTGGAAGGGACTGAACTTGACAGTCTGGAAGAAACAAAATCACTGGATAAAGATGGATTTTAAGCATCTTTAACAGAGATGCATATGAAAGTTTATTGGTATCCAGTTGTTTGTCCAACTATGTAAAATTTCTAAGTGGTTTGGAAAAGAATGTTAGCTGTTTTGACAAAATCTGCCTTTCATTTGGTGTGTGATGATCTAAAATTAGGAATGTTTAAAAAAATTATATACTGGCTTCAAAGTAGTGGCAAAATTAAGTGAAGGCTCATGGATTTAAAATGTACGAGTATCATTTTGATTGACAGGAGAGTTGTAACGTGCTTTGAGTTGAACTTTCCTTGAATATCTACATATTTATAATATCCATTGAAGGCACACAAAAACCTTCAAACAGATTTAATTTTGTTCCAGTAAACTACAAGTTTCCAGTTTCCTACAAGTTATAAAAGCTAGGTAATGATCACTCCTATCCTTTCTGTTGGTAATGTACATGAAAGATCTGCCTGATTTAGTCAGTAAATTAAATAAATCTCTAAGTCACAGACAATTCACCAAGCTTACCAGTGCAATACATTGGTAACGGTCAAAAATAGTTTGGAGTCCAACCAGAGCTTCTCTTATAATTTGTTTACCTCTTCTAAAATGTGCAAACATCAAATGGCCTCAGTGAGGCACAACAACAGCTGCAGCAGCAGGATCCATGCCATAGTTTGAGAGGGAAAAATGAAATCTAAAACAAGGTCCAACATTTGTTTAAGTCATCTACTGATCACTGTTATTGAAGGATGAAACTTGTTCATTCCAAAAGAGAGCTTTACTGACTGAAATATGCTACATGTTTGTACCCTTGTATTTTGTTTCTGACACTTGCTGGACTTGACACTTCACTAGTGTCATTTATCAGTATTTTCCTTTAGATCAATTCCTTCATAGCTTGTTAGTATTTGGCAGTGAATGTTGAGAAATATTGTTTGTTTTTTGTAGTTTCCACATAAGATTGTCCTGAAATGGAGCAGAAAAAATGTCTTGCTAGGTCCAAACTGTAAAGAATCTGTTCAGTCATCAGTACATTCCTGTAAGGTTGTCTACATCCATTCCAGTTCTGCTAAAACAGCTATGCTGAAGTTGCAGCTTTGATTTAGCTGTTAATAAAATATTTATCTTGTTAATGTTCTACAAACAGCAGTATTTTCTATTTCCCTCAGTACAGGAGGATCCAAGCTAATACCACCTAACTGGGCTTTGGTAAACAAAACTAGTTACAACTTTGTACACAATACTGTACAATTTTTTAACTTGTACACTATTTTCCTTCAAAAAATGAACAAATAAAACAGATACAAACATCCAGAGAAAGTGGACTAATATTTTATCCTAGCAGTTCTTCTGATTTTGTGTTGACATACTTGTGTAACCAAATAAATTCCCCATTAGATAACAGAACTCCTAAAGTTTCACAAATCTATTTAAGCATTTAAAGAAAAATGTCATATTTGTGAGTTGCTTGGGAAATGTCCATAAGTTTCAACAGTGGATGCTTATCTGTAAGCAGGAACAAATAGATTGGCTAATGATATAATAGAAAAAATGATTAATACTTTGGAGCAGAAATAACCAACAAGTTTGTAAACAGCTGGTGCAGTGTGCTTGTTTGCACACTAATCATCATATGGATTAGACTCTCCAGTTTTCACCAAATAGCAATCACAATGTGCATTCTACACATTACCTGGCTATCCTCAAGTTTTTACAATGTCCATAAGTTGATTTTGGCCACGGGACAGAAAATATACAAAAATCACTCGATAGGGCAACCACACCGCNNNACTGTATTGTAATGAATGGCATCAAAAGCAGACAAGACCGATAAGAAAGAACAATTAGTAAAAGTGAAGAGAGGAAACTAGTTCTACCATTCATAGGAATGAACGTATTACAGAAGCTCCTCCATATATGTAGGGGTTGGCTATAAGTTAGGCATTCTTAACCCAGGGACAGCCTGTAATTGTAACTGATCCAGCCAGATTTGCCCAGTTTTAGAAGGATTAAAAATGGATTTGTGTTAGTATTTCAAATATTTAAAAATGCATAAATCTAGTATTTTTTTAAACATTTTTTTCTCTGAAATTGCTTGTTTGATGCTATTCCAAGGGCTAAACATTTCTGCTGGTGTTCTTTACATATTTTCATTATTTGATGTTGTCCTTTTGGTGTAAATAAATGCACAATACGTATTTTTGTAAGTAAAATATTAGCTTGCACTATGTGGTAGTTTAGCTATTGCCATTTGGCACTTCATATAGGTCCAGGTGGTATGACAGACAGACTGTATTCTCTTGAGCTGTTAGAATGTGACATCTGCTCAGCAACCAGATGTTATTTGTAGTGAAGTTCAAACCATTTTATGTTGATCCTGCATAGAAGCAAGGATTCAACTGAAACCGCTACACAATAGAACACAATGATTTGTCAACATTTAAGTATTCATCACATACTGCTTCATAGTAAAATTAATGCAATTTCTTTTATGTTGATCCAAATATATTTCATGCTAAATTGATTTTTCTTGGAAGTAAAAACAAAGACATCTATTAAATATTTCAATAATTCCAGGCCAAATTAATGAGCTGAATACTATAGATCTTCTCTAACTTGATGCAGCTCTTCCCGTACATTTAACTTGATCATTAGCTAGAATAGGCTTTTCCCTATGTGATCATTACATTCCCACTTAAAACTGAAACTTGCAGGATGGCTGTAAATCCTTTTCAAATTAGTCTGTTGTACAATTTTAACACATCAACAATGGTGTTAGGTTGATAATAGGCAGATTTATTTATTCGTTTGCCAGGATCTGCACGGGCAAGGCCACCAATTTATTACCTATTTTTAATTGAACTAGAGAACGTGGTGGTGCTGAGTGCTCCACTCACTGCAGACCTTCTGGGGAGGTAGTGCCATGGTGCTGTTGGATAGGAATTATGGGATTTAAAACTAGAGATGATGAAGTAGCACTGATACGTCTCCAAGTCAACTTGGTATGCAAGTTGGAGAATGATGCTCCAGTAACTTATGTAAGCTATTGTACAATGAATTTCAAGTTTGCTCAGCAGTGTAAATTATGGAGGTAAGGGTTCAGTCTTGGGCCTGTTCAGAGTTAATTGATGACTATTAGAAGTGAACACACTGCATCCTAGTATTCCTCACTTCTGAAATGTACTAGTCTTGGTAAATGTGCATTGCTGTGGGTTGCAGTATTAGGCCCAAATGATTAAAGCATTTTTACTGAACAGTTGCTATCAACAGTTACAAATAACCATTGGATATGACATTGACTAAATCCATCACATTGCAAGTTGGGGTGGGAGTTACCAGATTTCATTTACATAATGTAATTACGTATTTCCTGATATGTAGAATATCCATTCACAATCATAATTATGATGAAACAGATCATAGCAAATAAGCTGAAATGAGGAGAAACTATTTTGCTTATACTCTGCCTTAAAGGTTATTGTTTAACTATCTGGAGAGAAAATTCAAAGGCTATGGGAAAAGAACAGGAGAATGTAACTAATCAGATTGCTCTATCACAGTACCAGACTACTGTGATAGACCTGACCTTGTTTTGTCAATCATAAGAAACAGTAGCAACACAGACCCTTGGAGCATGCTTCCTCGTTCAATGTCAGCCACTGTGCCTCAGATCTGCTTTCCTGCCTGATCGTTGGCTTCCCTTAGTGTTCAAAAATTGATCAGTTTTGACCATGAATGACTGAAGCTGCACAGCACTCAAGACAGAGAATTCCAAATGTTTTGTTTTACTCTCTGTGTGAAGAGATTTCTCATCTTGGTCATCAATGGCTATAGCATTTCTAAAGCTCAAGATCTCTACCACACTGGCAATTAGTGATAGGCAATAAATGCTGACCTTCTAATAGAAGAAATACATCAAACCTACCCAAGGCTGTAGGATTTTCAGTTCTAGTTCTTTTCCCATTGTTCTTGGTACATTTTACAGCAGATAATTCTCTACTATCCATAGTTAAATTTACATATAACTAATAAACTCTTGCAAAACTGGGTTTAAACAATAGTTATACCCATGTCAATTTTGTACCAGTTTCAAACTGCACTAAAGCCTGAAGTTCTAAGGTCATGTATTTATACTTCTGCTGTAGCAAACTAAAAACTGCACATTGAGATTTACAGACTGGCAGTCACAGGATTTAATAAGATCTAAAAATAAATCCACATTGATGACATTAATCAAATTTAGTGGAAATCTTGGAACCAGAAATGCATTGTTTAAAAGTAATTTTCAATTATATTTAGATATGGAATCATTTTACAGTCTTGTGTATTTACTGCATGTTTAAGGTCTTTTTTTGGAGAGGTGGGAAAACATTTCTATCCTCATGATAGTTAGGGAACTTGGACATCAAGAAAACCCAAATCAGAATCTGTTGGGCAGTTATGCTCGTAACAGCAATTCACCATCTGGTGCACACATACATAGCCCTCCAGTCTGAAACTGGCATTGAATAGCAGGCTTAGAAGTTTGATAATTCACCTCACAGAGGGACCCAGCTTCATTTCCCACCATGATTCAAACCTGGAACCCAACAGCAGGGGGAAGAAAGCACAACAAAGCCACCTGTGCTCACATGAATAATGTATCGATGTTATAATAGTTTTTTATAATTACATTGCTTCCTTTTCACAATAAATACTGGAAGCTCATTAAGCTTATGTAACTTAATTCTAATAAATTGCAAGCAGTCATTCTGCAGGCATCCACTTTTACAAAAAATGTTGTATTCTGTGCAGCACTCTGCTGGTATTCTCTCTCACACCCATTAATACAGAAAATATCAGTCAACTTTGTTCTCTACTCGTGGGAAGCATTTATTAGATTGAGGAGTCAAGAAGAACTAGAAATTGGTAGTATTGCTTGATTGATCTGAAGTTCATCAGCATCCCTGCTGTAAATGAGTGATGTATACATCCACCTTGGTCAAAAAAAGGTCAGGGGCCTTGGATTGCTTGCTGTTTTTGTACTCACTGAAACAAAACTGGCCCAGAGAATATACTGGGAACCAACCATGTTTTCTTATCCAGAGACACAAAATATTTCATGGGTCTAGACGTGTTCAGAAACTCTGCATAAAAGCAGTTGTGAATGACTGACAGATTGAATCATTCTTTGTCTTGCAGAAGTGGGAACATGTGTCAGCTGTCACTGCATCTGCTAATAGTGGATGTGACAGGCTTGAGCCCTGAAGCAACAGATTGCGGGTCCTAATTCTAAAAATCTTTGACTTTTATAAGAAACAAGTGAATTTTAATAAAGAGAACAAGCTACCATTTCCCAGAACACCAGCAAATTTAAGCTAAGCTGCAAAGGTCAATTATTCTGTAACCATTATTCAACTGTCTAGTGAATAGTCCACCAAAAGTTTTACATCTGCATCAACAAAAGCCTGCTTCAAAATGTCACACTAGTTTATAGGGATTTGGAAGCATTGTTCTGCATTTCAAGGTCAGATACATCTCTATCTTCCATAAATACAAAAGCAAGTTATCTTTTATTTTAAAAAAAGTAACAAATTAACCCCTTACATCCACTGTGGTTTAAAATATTCCTGCCTTTACAAACAGTCATTTCAAACATCAGTGCCTTAAGAACAAACTTGTATGAAATATTCACAAAAGAGGCAGTTTTAAAAATTGAGTGATAGCTTTAAGCTTGGCTGTTTCATTATGCTACTCAGCCTGCTGCTTTGTGCCTCCACTTTTTCAGGTTTAAATAAGTTTATTTTCCTAAAACCGTTGTTTATTAATATTTGAAAACAAATCCTCACTTATCACTACATTTTTCAGTGTTAAGATGAATTACTTCTAGGATTAAACTCAATTTTTTGAGCAGCAATTTTTGCTGTGCTGTAGGAAATTACGAGCATTTTGTGTATTTATGAGGAAGGAACGATCAAAGTTGGTACAGAGCAGAAACAAAAAGGGATACAATGACTGTCTACAAATAAAGTCATGAATAAAAAGCTACATTTATACGGTTCATCCTGTAACCACATGTTAAGGTGCTAAATGTTTACTGTTTTTACAGATGCAAGAATGGCGAAAGAGTAGAAACAAAGTCATCAATATTAAATTACCTGTGCCATTTGGAAAGGATTAATATCAATGACAATATCTCTGGCATTTTCCAAAGATATTCTTGCAAGGGATACAAAAATAGAAGAATTGAAGAACAGAAGAAAGCAGAGCAGAGGCTTTGCATGCTGCTAGCTGTAACAAGGTGGATTACTGCATGCTTAGCAACAATTAAATCATCTTACAATATTAGAAATCTTGCTTACTATAGTGAAGTGTAACAAAGTGCTGGAAAAACTCTGGCTTGGCAGCATCTGTGGCAAAAAAAAGTTAACTAGTTTAATATAGTTCAACAATTTAACATGCTGTCATCAGATGTCCTGCACACTACAGATGCTGTCTGACCCATTATTTCCTGCATTTGATTTCAGTTTTCCAACATTCACATTTTGCTTTTCTATTAAATTCTCTATAGATTTCTCTCTACCGTATTTTAAATTAGATGGTATCAGTCTCCATTTAGCTTTTTATAAAAAGTTAGAACAAGTTCTAAAACTTGTCAGGTTGATAACCTTTGCTTTTTCAGAAGTATCAGATTTTGACAGCCTCGTAGTTAAAATCTTGGCCAATGAGAGGGGTAGAGATTCAGGGAGACAATTCCAGAACTCAGGCTAAAAGGTCTGAAGATCAGCCATTAGTGAAGGAAAAGCGCTGCATCATGGGTCAAAGTTGAAAGAGACAGATTTGAGGGCCAAGAAAAGTTTATATGCATGAGGTTAAGATGCAAGGAATTGGAACAGATGGCAATTTTAGAACAAACATTGCCAATAAAGGCCAGCAAGGTAACACTCCAAATGGGTGAGAGAGTATGAATTAGGGTTATGGTCTGAAATCTGGATGGATCCCATTTTGTGGAAATTGGAAAACCAGCCAGAAGAGTTTATAAATTGTTAACTTTGAAGGTAATAAACTGGGATGAACTGCAACAATACTATTTGATTCCAATGTGGAAGTAGGCAGTCTTGATGATCAAGATGATAGAGGCCAAATCTCTGGCACATTTCAATATTGAGATCCAACCATAAATGCAATTTTGGGGTGGGCCATTTTTTTTTAAAGTTATGACAATTTAAATAACCACTAATTTACTAATTTTTTGGCAAAATTCTGCCTACTAATTCAAGATATTGACCTGAAACTTGCACACTACAGACAATGCCTTACTTGCTTATTTCTACTATTGTTTAACTTCATACATTCTTTGTGTGATTTACCCTTTCTACTCCCTGGGGTTTTGGGGGGGGGGGGGTAGCAGAAGAGATGAGGGTTATTGCAAGTGTAATATTTTGAGGCACCAAATCAGTTTATCATATTGAAATTGATGATCTGCAAATAAAACCTTTTGCAGATTTAACAGCAACTGGATGGCAAATAAGTAATGAATGCTGTCCAGGTGTACTTAAAATTGTTTGATGCACAAGTCTATTACTGTCCTTAGCATTTCTGACACGTATAGTAGGACTGCTTTGTTGAGTGTTAGATACAAATCCCCCTTTAAAAAAGTTTGCAATTGCAAAAAAAGTTAGGTCTCCATAATTAAGAGGTATTGACTTCATTAACAGTAGAATCAAGAATAAATTCTAACAAGTTTAAGAGTTGAGGCATTTTCAGTGCATAGAAGTGTTCCAATGCACTTTTAGGGAACAGGATTTAAAACCAATTGGACAAAAACCATAGTAGGAAGTTCAAAAGGATGAAGTCTAAAATGGTAATACCATGTTGTTCCTTAAACTGCTGCTCACATTTGTTTCAAACAAAGTTTTCTAATACTGTTCTGAATGCAGAGATGGCATAATTTTACAAGTCAATCAAGATTCAAAACAGAAAACAAGGATTATTTAAATTGATAGTTCATTTAAAGAGCAAATATTTTAGCTAGATTAAATACATCTAATGCCCAAGTTTTGAAGATTAGAACTTTAAAATTGGTTAAAAAATTAGAGCAGGAAACTAACTCGTAAAATTTGCATTTAAACCCCAAAAGCTAGTAACACGTTGCAACATTCCATCAATCCCCACTGATATCCATATACAGTCAACAGTAACATAGCACTGGGCCTGGGAGTCAAATTATATCACCAAGAACAAATTGGGTTAGTACCCTTAAACTTGTTTAAAAACTAGTTATAGCCCTATGTCTCCAGGTATGCAGCAGCTTCACTATCAAAATTGTGTTATTGGCTGTCAAGTATTTTGCAGCTAGGTTATTAAAAGGTATTAGTTTTTGAATTAGTGTATCAAAATTATCAGACAATGTTTTAGTTCTAATTTCATTGAGTGTTTGTTTGTAGCTTACTACCACACTCTAGTGGCAGGAAAGTGCAGCTTGAAAAACCTGAACTGTTTAGAGGGTTTAGTTTTATTCTTCTCTCCCACAGTCAGCCTTCTACTTCTGACATTTGTTTTTGATGACCGTATTTACAATTTTGTTTTCCATCAAGTGAGATGTTACACCAATTCAGTTAATGAAGAGAGGACTGAGTTAATAGAAAGGGTTTAGGTGGTTTTAATTAGATACAGATGTAGGCCAGTTCAGTCTAAAGAATCAAGACAAGATCTTTATTAGTCACATGTACATCAAAACAGTGAAATGCATCTTGTGTAGTGTTCTGGGGCAGCCCACAAGTGTCACCATGCTTCTGATGCCAATGTAGCATGCCCACAGCTTCCTAACCTGTAGGTCTTTGCAATGTGGGAGGAAACCCAAGCACCTGGAGGAAACCCATGCAGACATGGGGAGAACATACAGACTCCTTACAGACAGTGGCCAGAATTGAACCTGGGCCACTGGTGCTGTAATAGCGTTACACTAACCACTACACTACTGCACCTATTTGTTTTTGGAATAATTATCTATTGATTCAATATTACAAGTACATTTACATTTTCCAGTCAGAAGCATATTCCCAAACCAAACTGGCACAAAGATGGTAAAGCAGCACCATTCTCAGTCACATCAGGAACATTAATCCTAACTCCCTGGCCCTTCATTGAGAAGATTTATTCAGGCATAATAGTGCTTCATTCAGCACCTATCCAAGATAAAGTCCCATCTACTCATCTTATCATTCTTCCTCCAAAACAGTGAAGTAGACTATCTGCAGGATCCTGTAACTACAACTAGTCATCTCATTACTCCTTATAATCCACAACGATACTGAATGGCCCCAAAAACCATGGGTTTAAGATAGGTTTTCAGATCTGAATCCCCAAATGACAGGCCTGCAATAGAACAGGCCAGAACAAATCAAGCAATGATAGTCTTGAAGTTGCAAACAGGAACAAGATATGGCAGGTCCTGTGCCATGGGGGAGAAGAGGTGGACAGACCTCATCAGTACAACTTTGTTTCTGGGGATTTCTTGCAGTCATTCTGTAGATCAGATTGAAGAAATTGCTAAATACTTGGAATAATTTCAAATAGCCATCTACTACCCAGGTACATCTTGGTCCAAAAGCCTTCCATTCTTCAGTGAGTAATTTCATCTCTAAAGCAGATGACAGCAAAGCTGATAAATCCACTACCAAATTGTTTAAATAAATGCCAATGATCCCTGGTTCACACACTCTTGAAAATTACAATTTTCCAGCAAACCCAGTAACACCCAATCTTGAATTAAATATATTAATTGTAATTGGAGAGAAATGCACATTATAACCAGTGCATTCTGCTGTATTAGAAAGCTACCACATTGTCAAAGTACAAGCTGATGATTTTTTTTCATGTATTGGAGAACTGAAGCAACAGTGAAGTTTTGCAAAACAGTTAAAAAGTTTTATTATACAAATACACAATTAAAACAGTATATTACAGTGTGGAATTGCTTCCATTTGTACACAAGTAGAAATCACTTAAAAATGTGAAACATTCCTATACAAATCAGAGTCCAGAAATCTTCTGTTAGTGTAGCTTTCATGAGACACAGTCATAGCAGAACACTTGATCCTCAGCATCATAACTGAAAGTGGAAGAAAATTAAGTTAGTACAAGTGTAGCACCAACTCATTCAGTTTTCAATATTTGGTAACCAATACCTCATCTTACCACAGAAGTGCACTTTCTGCAAGCCCTTGTGCAGCAAGGCTAGAAGTAACAAATTACTACTAGGAGGCAAGAAAAGTTGAACAAAATGGAGTGTCTGTATATTCAGTAACTAATCCCAAGAAAGTCAGTGAGAAGGAAGTCTTCAACTATCAAACATTAAATCTACTCAAAGCTTGAATGCAAAATTCAGACAAGGAAAAAGTTGTTACCCTGTTTTGACACTGGACTTCATTTGGAGTCCAGCAGCAGAACTGTTTTGGAAAGGTATACTGGTGGGGCATTCCCCAAGTCCACATCAATATGGCTTGGCCAAGGATTAGAGTCCCCATTGATATGAATGGGGATTCCTGACCCGCCAAAGATAAAAATAAATGGTTTTAATTTATGTTTAATTTAATATCATGAGATTTAAAAGCAAAGTCATGACAGGAGGAATGGTTCTTGCTGCCAAAGAGCAAGATATTCTGGGGTGGGCAGATGGAAGGAGACCTGAGGTATTTTGCCAAAGGCTACTTGCCATTGTGGCCTAGCTGGATGCTAGCAAGTGCAGTGGCAGATCATTTGGCCCACTCATTCTTTCCTCAGACAGAATTCATTGACAATAATGCACCCAACTCAACTTCACCCATTTCAGCATCCAAGAAGCAAGTCAACAACAGGCTTATAGAAGCAATACATGCAAATTCATCTCCCAAAAAGTCACATCAAAATAATGTAAGATCTAACATCAGCAAGTTTAAAAATTTGTGATTTAGCTATTAAACATTAAAGGTTGCTGGTTTCAAGCTGGAGCATACAGACTAAGGTGTACAGACTGCAAACCACAAACCAAGTACAGAAGAAAAAACTATTACTCACTTAGAAACTGAACATATTGAACAGAAATTCTTTGTGCAGTGGTCACACACTTTGGTGCAATCTTGGCATAGCAAGTGGTCACACCGTGAACATTGTTCCTTGAAACTGGATGGCTTCAGACAGATGAAACAGTTTGTAACTGCTGCCTTGATTGATGCTAAGTGAACAAAAAGTTAGCATTTTAGGTCAAACCAAAGTAATCATTTCCAATGAAGGCCAGTGGATTCAAACAAAAAACAGGACTTCATTTTGGCAGAGATAAAACTGCATAGTTACACATTTGAAATACTGGAATCAACTGTCAAGTTTTGGTCTGAGAAACATTTACCCATGGTCAGCCATTATTGTAAAGATGAGGGATAGATGCTCATTCTTCTTAACCACCAACAGTAAAAACTCATTAAGTCACATCTTAACCACTGGATGCTTTTTTTTGGGGGTGGGGGCAGGGAAAGAAGGGGTAGAAACATCATTGGCCTTAAGTTCAAACTCCTTAGGTATCTAAAGGAATTTTTGTTTTAAACAAATAGACACTTTGGCTTGGGGGGGGGAAAAAAAAACTACATTTTGTTTTGAACTCTTGCTATGCAGTTCAAACTGATATAGCATTCACTATGAAATAGTGCTATTACTAACAAAGGTAGCTTAGTATTTCATTATTAATTTAGTCTCTAGTAATTACAGCAGCTCAATCACAATCCACCCAGGCATTTGTAATAGAAAGCAACTTTGAGAACAATGCCAAGATTTTCCCCACAACTCTCAGGACTTGTTTCCCTCCCCACATCAGTGGTGAATCAACAAAGTGATTTGTGTATCAGAATAAGAATTGACATTTCAATTATACCATAACATTGTTTATGGCATATCAAGCTTGTTTAAAAAGGCATGATCAACTATTGTTGACCAGTCCAAATTCTTCAGATTACCACATATTGAACTTCAAACTGGATTCAATTCTTGAAGGATACAAAATAAATGCAAGTCTTGCACATCCCTTTGAAATGCAGCCAGTTAAATGCAGACCAGCCAATTTCCAGAAAAGCTCTGACAAATTGCAGTTTTAACTACTTTTAGTGATGTTGAGTGGGGGGATAAATGAAGGCAAGTACCCTAAATGCCACCTTATCTACTTGCACCATCTGTACACCCAAGTCCTCTGTACCTCAGTACTCTCTACCATTATGTCCTACCCTCATTAGACCTTCCAAAATACATTACCTCAAGGATTAATTCCATCTGCCCTTACTCCACCATCTTACCAACTGGTCAATATCATTCTGTAATATAAGACTATCAATTGCAATTTTCATTACATGTGAACATGTGAAGTATTGCAGGGACAATGCCAGTGATCTTCAAGACAGTACTAGGGAATCTTTTACACTCAATTTCTGCTTATTTGGTCAAAGCCTCATTCAAAGCCAGCTTTCAGTACTACTACATGTGGCAGCCTAGTGTTCAGATGCTACAGTGGACCTTGGAAAAGCAATCTTCTAACTCAAGTTACTGCACACTTTGAAAGTACTGGTTTAGATACCAACACACTAGACAACTGCCACTGTACAAACAGTTTAAACATTGCTGACCTCAACCAATTCATATCCTCAAGTAACTAGATTACAAACCCAATAAAATGCAGAAACATCCAAATATACAAATTAGTTTAAAGCAAGTGAACTTACATTTCTGCAAATATGATAAACCCCTTAGAAGTTGTCCATTTTGTCCAAGAAATGTTTGCCCTTTGAGCAAGTCATGATCGTCACCACCATTACAAATATTTTCAGGTCCCTTCATGCAGTCATCTTCAGCATGTATGGGATCCAGTGAATAATTCTCATCCAAGTTACCAGTCCACATGTCTCCCATAAAAGCCTGGGCTCCATTGAACAGTAAGCTCTTGGTTTTCTCTGGAAATAAGGACATTTAAGAACTTCAATTTCAAGTGACACAAAACAGCTACTCAATTATCTAAAAGATTTAACTGTCATATTAATACCTTTCATGTAGGAAACAGGCCAGGTAAAATTCCCATACAAGCTCCCAGAATCTCAAATTATGGCATGTTTGGGCAGGGGGTGGTAGAAGATAGGGATTGTTTTTGAAATTGAGGCAGTGATCAATCACAGGGATTAGGGCTGGGATTTTCACTGTTTTAATGATTTGTTTGTGAATGTAGGCAGTATGATTAGCAAGTTCACCAATGACATGAAAGTTAACTTTGTTGATAATGGGGAGGATATTCTTAAACTACAGAATGATATTGCCCTGCCCATTTTACAACAGCTCAAGGACAGTTTGAATTTAATTTTGGCAAGTTTGAAGTGATGCATTTTGAAAGGAATAATCATAAGCTACAGGGCTTTTAGCATTTGCTGGAACAGTCCCAACTAAAATACCACGTGCCGTTATGGACTGTTCACTTATTGGGTGGGGGAAGAGAAGAAATGGGGAGACATGAGCACATAGGCAAGAAAATAGAGGTGGGGCTGTCACTCAAGGTGAGAAATTTGGAAAATGCAGGTAAATGATCATATTGCATGAGGTGGAGGGACAGAAAGAGTGGAATATATTAAGCACTGAAAGAAGCCTTTAGGCTTATCTGAATTTTGACCATATGGATAAAATTTTCAATTATAAGCTTTGAAATGATGCAAAGTACATTCACCATTGGATGAATATTTGTCCAAAGATACTGGAGTCACAAATTAAATGAGTGGTCCAAATTGACAGGTGTAATTGTAGAAGTACTGACATTTTATATTGTCTTAGATGTCAGAAGGAGAGGGAGTTCACTGCATTTGTTCCAGAATACCCAGTCATTTAGCTACTTAATGCCTTTAAATCAAATACAAAGCAAAATACCAGCATATCTAATCAATCAACACTCATTATTATCAAAGCAATGTGGTAAAGCCTAGAAGAGAATGTTTTTGTTTTAAGAAACAAAGACCAGAGCATATGGAAGCATTCTGTGACAATACTTCACTACAAAAATATTTTGGTTCTTTTAAGGGAAGCCCACAATCATACAACAGCTCAGAGGTGCACACTGAGCATTACTAAAGGGTAGTATCCTAGCAGAAACCAGTAAAAATGTCTGCTCAACTATCAAGTCTTTGTTTACTTAAATTATAACACCTAACTGAAAAACGAGGACATTGTGAAGTACATTAATCATTCTTCAAAATTGAGATTTAATTTGGAAAAACTCAGCTCAGTTTCTACTTGGCATGCTACATACCCCAAACAACACTATAAATTGGCAGGCACAACTAAGGTGATTAGGATGCTTTTCCTTGGAGAGTAGATAAGACTGCATTTAGTCTTTGTAACAAGCTTGAAAGTGCAAGATAACAGTATAATGAATGAAACAAGTACAAATGATTGACAATTAACAGGGCAGGAAAAGAGGGTTTAATTCAGCAGGCAAATGTCAAATTGGATCAAAATAGTGAACTGGAAAGAAAAAGCAGAAATTTGTTGCTAGAATCCAACACAAACATCTGAGAATGAGAATGCACTCAAGTTCATTTAGTGCATAGGTTGATTGGAAACAACAGTAACAGGCAGTTGGACTCAACTTTGTGGCATGATTCTCTTGAGACCTAGCAACTTCTGCATTTAATGGTTTCTTCAGTGAAGGGAACAGCAAGATGCAGTTTCTGGAAAGGTGCAGCAGAGAAATTTATGGAGTTTCCCAGATCCATATGTTAAGGATCTAATGAATGAACAGGTCAATTTAGTAACATAATGGTGGTAATAACCTTGTAGTCAAGGGTTTGTCAGAGAAGTGACCATATTACATGTTTTACATAAAAATAATTGCCTATATTTAGTTCAATCTATAACTATGCACAGGAGTTGGATATGGTAGATTAGAAAACTGGGTAGATTGAAACAACATACAGGGGTGAGAGATCAGCTGGTTGAGTGGCTGCAAGGTTGTTGTTGTAACCAAAGTCAGCAAGACCAAGGAATTGATAGTAGACTTGCACACCAGTCCTCATTGAGGAGTCAGCAGTAGAAAGGTGAGCAGCTCCAAATTCCTGGGTGTCAATGTCTCAGGATCTATCCTGGGCCCAACACATTGATGCAATGTGAAGGCAGCATGCCAACAGCTCTACTTCATTAGGAGTTTGAGATTTGGTATGTCAAATACCTAAATTTCTACAGATATACAGTAGAGTATTCTGACTGGTTGCATCACAACCTGCTATGGAGACTCCAATGCACAAGATCAAGAGAGGCCGCAAAGGGTTATAGACTCCGCCAACTCCATTGGGGGCACAACCCTTCCCATCATCAACATCTTCAGGAGGTGGTGCCTCAAGAAGGTGGCATCCATCACTAAGGATCCTCACCATCTGGTACATACCTTCCTCTCATTACTACCATCAGGGAGGAGCCTGAAGAACCACAATTTAGGAACAGCTCCTTCCCCTCTGCCATCAGACTCCTGAATGGTCCATGAACATGAGCTCTTATTGCACTATTTTTGGTAATTTATAGTAATTTCTTTGCACTATAGTGCTGCCACAAAACAAATTTCATGTCATAAGTCAGAGATATAAAATCTGATACATCAAAAGCAAAACTAGTAATGATTTAGAGGGTTAATACACAACTTACAAGTACTGTATATATCCATTAAAGACTAACTAGACTAATTTTCCTAGTTCAAATTAATGCTAACTTTAAAAGAAAAAGCCTTCTACTGTTGCCAATAAAAACAGCAAGCTTAAGGACTGAAAATTTAGAGGAGAAAGGAATTAGCAAGGGAAATTCACATATTAGACTAGTCTAACAAGAAAATTTCTAAAGCTTCTACAGAAAAAATGCTAGTTAAAGTTTCTGGGTGCCCTTTTGAATGAAGCAAGAGATTGGGATTTTCTTGCATCCTTCATGGAAGGTGGGCAATATCCCAGAAATAGTGAAGAACTACAGGTTCAGGGTGGATGAGGACCTTGGAGAAAATCAAAACTTGGAAGACAAATTAGTAAGACTGAAAGGTAATAAATCAGTATGATTTCATGACCTACATGCCAGGGCTTTCAAAGGTGGTCATGGAAACAATTCTGTGGATTCACTACCACCTTCCAAAATACTACTGTTTCCAGAACAGTTGCCATAAATGGCTAGGAAGCAAATGTTACTCTACAGTGAAGGGAGAGAAAGTGGGGAAACATTTGACCAGTTAGCCTGACAAGTAAAAAGGATTAGGCAGAGTCAACATGAATTTACCAAGTATAAACCATGTTTGACAAATCCATTATAGTTTTGACATTTAATAGGACAATTAAGTTTGCCAAAGCTCACACAAGATTATTCAACAAAATTTAGAGTAAAG
>JARFYF010000001.1:114761279-114778403 GCA_030265395.1 Rhina ancylostomus
ACTAAGTCCACTCTAGTCACATGGCATTAAAGCTGCTCAAGTGCTGAGAATAAATTCTATAACTTTAATCCCACACAGTCTTAGGCCTCCTTTGCCTTAGGATTCCTAACCTCACTTTCTACTAGACTGATCTTCGTAGGACTCCAATACACTAGTCAAACATGAGTTTCCTTTCCTTTCAAAAATATATGCTGACTCAGCTCAATTCACTTTTCATAATGTTCTGCAACTACATCATTATAAATTCCAACATTTCTCTACCATTGACAATAGGCTAACAGGTCAGTAGTTCCTTGTTCACTTACTCCTCTTTTATATAGTGGTGTGATATTTGCTGCCCTCTAATTCAAAGGAACGGGTCCAGAATCTATAACAATTTGGAAGATGATAACCAAAATATTCACTATCTTTTTTAAAGCTCTGGAATGCAGATCTTTGTGATTCATCAGGTTTTAGCATCTTTAAAAAAAACTTCTCTAGTTTTTTTTATAACTAAACTTCTTCAGTTCCTTCTCATTTGAACTCCTGTTTTCCAGAATTTCTGGCAGGCTTTTATGTTTTCTGTGAAGACAGATATATGAAGTAATTGTTTTATTCCTCTGCCATTTTCCTGTTCCTCATTCTAAAATCTCCCATCTCTGTAAAGGATCTGTATTTGTTCTCATTAATCTTTTCTTTTTGAGGTACTTATAAAAGTTTTTATGGTCCATTTTTATGTTGCTTGCTGGTTTACTCCTTTCTTATTCTTTACCAATTTTCTGGTCCCCCCTTGCTGAATTCTATAATATTCCCAATCCTCAGGGCTACTGTTATTTTGGACAACCTTACAAGTCAAGTCCCTTGTTATACTTTAATACCAACTTTAATTTCTCCCGGTAGCCATGAGAAATTGTGACCTGCAGGTAAAAGTGCTAGACCTTTCTATTGTCACTGCTGCTTCAGAGAAGCCAGACATTCCCCAAACTGAGTAACAACACAAGAGTGCAAATTGAGCTGGTAGAGCACATTTGCTTCATTTTCATATCTGTTACAAGGATTGCATTTTTTTTTCATTTCCAATATCCTTTGCAATTATCCCTTGGGTTCCAGGGAATCACAGGGGAGGAATAGTCAATGGTATGATAAAAAGGCAGCCGATAGAATGAGAGTCAGTCCAGGAAAACTAAGATCAAACCCAGGAAAAGTCAGTGGGGAACAGATGAGGAAAAGTTTGTGTCGACAGATTAAGTGAGAGTGTTTTGTGGCATCACTAGTTTCATTGATGCCATAAATTACCAACTCAGTGAGATCCTGTTAAGATGGCAATGATGTGATGCTATGCTTTCTGCTTATAGAAGGATTATCTAAATTGGTAATTGGTTTATTATTGTCACATGTACCAAGATACAGTGAAAAAGCATCTGTTTGCATGCCATCCAGACAGATAATTCCACATGCAAGTATATCAAGATAGTACAAAACGAAAAAAAAAACAGAATGCAGAATATAGTGATACAGTTACAGAGAAAGTGTAGTGCAGGCAGATAAATAATGTTAGTGCCATGACGAGGTAGATTGATAAAGTTTAGTATCAATTAAAAATAAATAGTATTATAAGGATGAGTAATGTTTGTATCTAGTAAGAGTATTTTCCAGTGACTGTTACGAATATAATTAAAAGTTGAGATTGAATTGAATCATGCTTATTATTTTGCCAGCCTTTTCTTTGGGAAGTGCCGGCTATCTCCTGATGGAGTGAGCACTGAAGTGCTGAGTTGAGGAGCCAGATGCATTTCACATCTGGTCTTTCAGTTCATATGGCAGTGTAAGCTGGCACAGGAACCATGATCCCATTCATTTGAATGGGATTGTGACCATTTGAAGATCAGGTTAAATGAGGGAAACAGGATTACTTATTTTACATAATTTTTTAAAAATTGCTATTATTTCAAGATATTTTAAATTAAATTAATAATTTTACCAGACTTTTTGAATTTATTTACACCTTTTTTAATATCTCTGAATATCAGAGATATTTTGAAATGGTTCCCGGTTGTAATCTTTGTGACTGAACAGCAATGAGCCATGATAGGGTATCTAGGGTATTCTGGAAGGTGGCTCTCAGGATCTGACATCTGAAACCTGCTTGAAGTATTTTCTGCCTCGTGAAGTGCCTCTCAGACATGGTCAGCTTGTCCGGCCCTGGCTATTGTGGGTGAGCAATACAGGTGGTGTGTTCAGATGCCATGATGAGTCAATTCACTTTGAATGCATTTATGGTGATCCTGGAGCTCATATAATTTACCCACCAAGAATGCAATAAGTCTTAACCATGGAAGTCGATTGCATCTCTTATTCCGTGGGAGGCATCCAAAATATATTCACCTCAACGCTGTCCCCAATGTATTCCAACTGAAAATTGTCCCTCAAATATGGGGCATGAGCAGTGGCATTGCCACAGCACATCAATAGTTAATAGCGCTGATTTATACTTCTGTCTTGGTTGTCCATCAGGTTAGTGGCCTTACCTGTCTAGAGCGAAGACATTATTGTCCTGTGCCACAAAGCAAATGAATTATCCACTATTGACTCCATTATTTATACCTAGTGGTATTGACTGTCAACTGCAAGGATTTTTCCTGTTCATAATTTATTCCACATGTGCATTCAATTAGAACCATGTCATTCAATGCTGGGGTATTATTGAAAAGTAATATATTTTTCAGGATCAATGAATAGTAGAGGCACAGTACCATTAACACAGCACTGATGTTGCAGGTGAATGCACTGCTTGTTGCTTGTTCTAATTCCTTCAGTTTTTCAAAATTCTTCAAAGTAATCTACATGAATGAAATTGAATTGGTGGTTAGTCTCATAACACCTCACTTGTTGAGTGATTGCTTGGTCATAGAGTCAATCAGTATGGAAACAGGCTCCTCATTCCACTGAGTCCATGCTGACCATCAAAATATTTGTCTAAACTTTTTTAACTAAAGGAGCTAAATGTTCTCTACTTTCCAGGACAAGCTGAATATTGCAACTAGTTGCTAACCACCATGTCCATGTTCTATATCAAGCATGTCATTTTTCAGCACTTCTTATGTCCTCATTTCTTAACATGACTGTTGCATTTCATTCAGTTCAGTAGGTACTCTGATCATAGTTTGATAGGCAAATAAATGACTACTTCATATTCATACCAGGTGTTCGCAGACCAACATAGTGTGAAGCATTCGGAGATTGACCTGGTGGATTTGGCTGGCAGTGAAAGGCAGCGAAGTGCAGGAGTCACTTCTGACAGATTCAATGAAGCACGAGCAATCAATCTCAGTCTAACAACTCTTGGAAATGTTATTAGGTGAGCTTAACCCAACCTGACCTTTCTTCAAAAAGTAAATGAAACCGATATTGCATCTGGAGTCCAGCTTGCAGTTTTAATATTTATGTCTAATCCCTGCACTGGCAATTCTTTATACTGTGCACAGTAAACAAAATCAGTGTGACCGAGCCTTGATGTCTTTATGTACCTGTTGTTAAAATGAGAAACTGCAAACTATTTATTGTACATTGTACAGTTCCCTATCGGACAAGGCTGTGGGCAAGAGAGTTCAGTACATTCCTTATCGGAACTCGGTGCTTACCAGATTACTCAGCTCGGCCCTGGGAGGGAACAGCAAGACGTTTATGGTGAGTTTTTCATGATATTTAGAAATATCCATTAATTTTTCTCTTTCAAGGATGTTTTACAAAATTATCTGTAACTACACCAATAGGAATGTAATTGGCTCAAACAAGTAAATTTTCACCCTCTTTGCAGGTCAGTGACAAATGCATCTTGGCAACCTAACTGCTGCTGTCTGTCCATTAAAGGAAAATTCTATCAATTTCTCACCTAATCATAAATGTGATAGATTAAAATATCTATCCATTTCTGAACATATCTCATTTACAACTTCTAGTTGTTTGCGTTTACAGTTCTAGTGCTTTGTGCCCATATATTTTATCCATTCAGGATCTATTTGAGGAGCAATAAGCTAGCAAGTGAAGAAGACCTTGTGCCCAAATGTAAGTGTTTAGGAAAGTAAAACACATTGGTCATCACATTGTGTCTGGATTCTACAAGTTCACAAACTGAAAACAATGTGATGCAGGCCACCGAAACAGGAATTAAGATTCCAATAAGCTACTGAAAGCTCACCAATGACTAATTGACTGACTTTTAATGCACTGGGCTCCAACCTCATGTAGTAGTGCTGCGTCACAGCAGTATTGACAAGGGCTCGATTTCTACAGTGTCCCCTAGATTAGGGA
The DNA here is from genome assembly GCA_030265395.1 of Rhina ancylostomus. Classification (NCBI taxonomy): domain Eukaryota; kingdom Metazoa; phylum Chordata; class Chondrichthyes; order Rhinopristiformes; family Rhinidae; genus Rhina; species Rhina ancylostomus. Next base: position 114,765,570 of record JARFYF010000001.1, read on the forward strand.
TTGGAAAAGAACTTGAGTTCCCAGTTCTGATTGCTGTATAAAGTTAGCGTCTAATTAAAGCTAGCATGTATGGCTTTGGGATTGGCAAGAACAATCACCCGTAGATGCTGGCTTGTCGGTCTCCAACAACCTTCTGATAACCTGGTCCTGAAATTGTGCAGGATTGCACCAAACCCCTGCTATGGGAAATCATTTGAGAATGTGCAAGAAGATATACAGAGTTTGCCAGTCTCCCACCTCCCAAAGTTACCAAGGGAGACCAGGAAAACTCCAGGATTTTCTGTTCTGTTTCTTTAGATTTGCTTATTAAGAATGCTGCATGTGGTAATACCAGAGGACTAGCAGTATCTAGAAAACTGTACCACAGGGTGAGTCACTAAGCACAGGAAAGAAGAAGAACATCTAAAAGTACAAGCTAGTTGCAAATGATATGCTCCCAGCATATTTCTGCAAATGTTTAATCAAGTGAAATGTCTCATAATTCATTATAGGGTGGAAGAAGGGCCGTCATTCTACATATAAATGACAATGGACTGAAATTTTAATTTCAAAAAATTATGGCCCTGAAATTGTTACATAGATTAATAGGTATGAACATTTAATGCTTTCATTTCAAATTTATTTTATAGGAATTTTGGCATCATGAAATAAATTGATTAACAATGGGAGGAAAGGAATTTCAACTTCGTATTCTATACACTGTCTAATTTCAAGGACTATGATTTTAAATGGGATACAATTTCACATAGCTGATCTTATTGGTTCTTACTCCTATTTGTAGTCATGCAATTGGTTTCCATTTTAATATCCTTTAAATATTTACTTTTTTCATGAAAAGTGACTGACAAGCCTTTCAAGACATGCTGGGCCAAATCCTGCCTGCTGAAGCCTGTAGTCCTGAGGGGAGCCACTGGTCTTCAGCTGCTCCCAGATGTGAGGCCTGGTTTTATGCAAGCCAGGCATACATCTGGGACATACTGAGTGCCACCTGCCGGCTGTCTGGTCCCATGCCTGTCAGACCTGGTGTCAGATTGGAAAACCTACTCATTTCAGTAAGGATTCCTGGCCTAGAGATTGGGAGGAAAAGATAAAAGTTTTTTTTAACTTTACTGCTTATAATTCTTTCTTGGAATTCTGTTATCATTTTATTAAAATGTAATATTATTTGATTTTTTTTATTTGCTGTGATGTTAATAGTTTTTAAATGTCTCCGAATATCAGAGGCCTCCTAAAATCTTTTCATTTACAGTCCTGGCTTTAATAGCAGGCAAAGCTTCATCCTCAGCTTTGCCTCCTGTCAAAGTCTGTCAGGGTGTTCCGGGAGCAGGGTCCATGGACAATAATGCCAACTCATCGCTGAAGCTGCTCCATGTCATGATTAATACTTTCAGAAATAGTTCATGCAAATTAAGTGGGTGGGAAGCTTGGGAGGAAAATCCAGGTAGGGGGCTGGGTCCAGCCAGAGCCAGTACATATTGCAGAGATGTAATTCTCATAGGGGCCATGATACATGCATGAGCATACTTCATTCCATTTCAAACCAGCAAAATGCTTGGTACCATCTCAAGCCCCATCTTGAATTTTTCTCTTTTAAGTTTTTAATTTTATCTGTTAAAGACAGAGCTCAAAGTTTTCTGCTGTGTACTCACCAGCCTGGGATTTTCTTAAAAATTAATACCAGGCTGGTGAGGGGCCCCAACAATCAATCTTATTCACAATCTATTTTCTATAGTATCCATGTTTAGTTATTTCCAACTTCTTGAAGTACAAAATACTATAGTCCACTTCAATTAAACCTCAGCAAACCATGCAGGAAAGATGACGAAAAAATATTCAGGCTTTAGCAGTTTGCCAGTCCTGAAATAACAGATTTTGCTCTTGGCTTTGATTACTACTTGGAGGTTCTGGAGAGAGTATCTTGGGACAGGAGAAAATGACCAATGTTCATTCTTAATGACATTTTGCTTTTAGAATATGCTTATTATGGATGATGCTTAAACTAAATGGGGGTCTTTAACATTTCAATGTGTAAACAAGATATTTGCCAAGTATTTCTTGTTTATATTTCAAAATATGCAATAAAAGGTGGTTATTCAATTGTAACTCCTTGCTTTGCTATGCTGATCATTTGCTATATAAAATATTATAAACAGGTTGCAACAATAAGCCCTGCAGACATCTGTTATGATGAGACGATGTCAACATTACGATTTGCAGAAAGGTAAAGATGGATGTTTTTTATGACTAAATTGGTGATGAACTCCAAATTGAATAGTGTTTGTGTCATGTTATCTTCCCAATCCAAGCTTCATTATCAACGTTGGTTAAAGGTTCTGCTGGGACCTAATCATGACTGGAGTCAGCATGAGTTAGTGTGAGGGGATTATCTCTTCGCCATCTTTACCAATCCACTGGATAAAGTAAGTGGGAGAAATTTACACATCTGCAAATCAAATAGAGCAATTTATGGGGTTGAAAATTATATGGAAAAAATAGACTTTGAACAAATTTGAAACATATAAAACCCTGAGGGGTCTTGACAGTGTAGATGTAGACTGGATTTTTCTCAGGTTCACTGTTTAACATTAAGCGATTGACTATCTGAAACTGAGGTGAGGTGTTTTTTTTCTCTCTTATGATCGTGTGTCTTTGGAGCTCTTAAGTGCAGAGCAGAAAAAAAGCATTTTAAGGCAGAGGTTGACAGATACTTAACAAGGGGTTGAAACATAGCTGTGGGTGGACAGGAATGTGGAATTCAGTTATAATCAAATCATTTATGATCTTATTCAAGGGTGAGCAGGCTTAAGGGGCCAAATATTCTCCTCCTCCTCTTAATTTATATGTCCGTATATACTGAAAAGATACAACGGGAAAATTGGCTAAAGTCTGGTTTATTCTCAAATGGAGCCTGATGCATTTGGGGAAAAGCGAATCCAAGTATCTGTGCAACAAGCAGAGCTGTGTACTCATGGTTACTGAGCAGGAGAAGGTGCTGGGGGATAGAGTACATAATGAACTGAAGTTCCACAGCCAGTTAGAAAATGATTGTGGGAGTTAATAGAGACAGTAAAACATGAAAGCAGAAGTAGTATCCTTTCTTCATGTGAAATATTTCTGACTTGCAATATGACATCCAATTTTGGTCTTTTTACACGATGGACTATTTCAAAGGTCTGGGAAAGTTTTGGAGGAGGGGACTTGATTGAGATTTGAGATCAAAAGTTGCAGTGTAGTTGAAGCATTGTTGCCAGCTTCTTGGAGCAAGTTGTTGGCTTGCACAGTGATAACTGATTTGTTTGTCTACATATGCCCTGTTTTGTATTCAGCTATGTTCTTGTGTATAATTGTATCACAAAAGTCTACAGCAGGTAGATTGGTACCTTCATTATGGAAATTATTACATTGTTCATCCTGGCTCTTTTTGTTTTGCTGTATAGTAAGGCAAATACCAAGGAGAGAGCTGGTAAACAAATATGATTTATTGATGGTAGTTCCTAGTGCAACAGTGCATCAAAGGTCATACCACACGTTGTTCTTAAGGATATACTTACATTGACGTATACTGTTATCTGTGTACAGGCGACCCCTCACATTACAAGGAGGTTACGTTCCCAGAAAACTGTCCATATCGTGTTTTTCCATAGAGTGAAGCTGCATCATCTGCACATACATCAAGAAATGCGAATTGAAACAAATTGTGTTTATTTACTCTTTTCACATAAGATCCGTGAAAGTGAATTTTATTCCATATCTCATATTTTTGGGTAGTGATTTGTGAATTCTATAAGGGTGAATTTCTGTAACCCAAACGGCCATAACAGAGGGGTCACCTGTAGTTGTACTTCATAGCCAGGGCAAAAGTGAAGTAGTGCTCTATTATGGCAATTAGTATACAGCTGTTCTCCATTTTCTCCTTTCTGTAGAACAAATTGTTAGCTCCCAGCTTTCAGTTCTAATTTAAGATCTGCATTAGAAGCAAAGCTATTTTTAAAATCTTTTTTAATATCAGCGCTTTAATTGCAGCACTGGGGCTGTGTAGTTAAAACTCAAGTACCTCAGTGGATAACCACTTTAATCTGGTGACCACAACTGGAGTAATGTTCTTCAGTGCTGTGGCGGGATGTTGAAAAAGTCAGGTTCGTGTTAATGTGGAGGCTCTTTCCCACTAGCTCATACATTAACCCATTAGACAAAACCAGGGAGAATAGTGTAGTGGATTCCAATTACAAAAGTTGATGAAAAGATCTATGTAAGGAAATGCTAAAATATATTTGACTCAATGTTAATAATAAGTTATTGCTTACTAAAAGGACAAAGATTATCAACCCACAAATGTCATCCTCCATATTGAGTTTCCAAAGAGATTAGTAAGTGCAATGCCACGGAATCATTTTCTGACACCCACCTTCCATGTGACAATATTACTAGCTAAATAAGGACATTGAAAAAATCTGATGCACTGATAAATTTTAAAGTTGTGCATTAAAATGGTACATGAAAATGTCAAATAGCTTACTCATTTGCATATTTCTTGTCTTTAAAGAGCTAAGAGTATCCAGAACAGAGCAATGATTAATGAAAGTCTAACTGAACAATTTTTCATGGATCTGAAAGCAGATAATACTAGATTGCAAGCGAGAATTGTTGATTTAGAGAAGGCTGGTGATATCCACATTGACGAGCGAGGTTAGTTTATTTCTTTGTCACTGACCTTGGAAAAATTTTAGTTTGTTAACAACGGGATCAGTAGTGCCAGGTATGTGGGTGAAATAGTAAGTGGAGGAATTTAATTAATTGCCTCTACATCTTTGATATCAAGAAAGATTTTACACATTTTATTCATTTGTTGCACCAAATTGGTGCATTTTTTCTCATTAAGTTTAATGTTCACATTTTGCCAAGAATCAAATCTAAACTTATCTGCATTCAGGACTTAAGTTGGGAATATTTTAGCACTTCTGAGTAATGCTTATATGTTATTATTAACAAGCTGAATTATTTCAATGCTTTCAAACAAGCTGAGTTATTTCAATGCATCCATACTTCTAAGTCTGTTTATTTCTTGGGAGGTGGTTGATGTTGGCAAGGCCAGCATTTAATGCCCATCTCTAATATCCCTTGACAAGGTTGCAGTGAGTCATCATCTTGAATTTTTGCATTCAATCTGGCAAAGGAATTTCCAAAATGCTATTTGGTAGTGAGTTCTAGGATTTTGACCCAACTATGATTAAAGACTGTGAACACCTTCTTTCCCACCCATACCCCCTCACCCCTTAGTAATGGTAAATAGGTAGTGGAAAGAGTGTGGTTGCACTGTAGAGCTTTGATCAGATCTGTTGCTTGTAGGATTGCATGGTTCTGTCCATTGCATTCTGATTCTTAACGTGTCGTAAGTTGTATGTGATATGTGAATGGGGTAGCACAGTAGCATAGCTAAAAGTGGCCTGGCTTCAATCCTGACCTCTAGCACTGCTTGTATGGCTCTTGCACGTTCTGCATGTTTTGTTTCTACATCCTAAAGACATGCAAGATAGTAAATTGCCCTTAGTGTGATAGAATCTGGAGGAATTGATGGCAATCTGGGGAGAATAAAAATAGGATAAGTGTAGGATGAGTTCTTTAGCATGTACTCGGTGGATGAAGGCCCTATTTTCTTGCTGTATGACTTCATAATTTCATTTCCTAGTTATACTGCTTGGCATAAGATACATATTATTTTGGAACATTGAATGAGAATGTTTGTTATCTTTTCAACAATCCAGAGCTGCTTAAACAACGAATTTTAGAAAATGAACAACAAGTGAAAGAAATACAGAAATCATGGCAACAGAAACTAGAAGAGGCAAGGAAAGAATGGAAACAGCAATGTAGCATTATTACAAAGGTAATGATTTAAATATTTAATAACCTATCTGTCTTACAGAAACAATCAAATATAGTGGACAATTTACTACAACATTTTTACAACTAGAATTCCAAAACTAAGAGTAATCATTCAGTCCAGCTGTCCTGTTCCATCATTGCCAACTTCTTATTCAATCCTTTGTTTCTGTATTATCTTCAAAAGAAAATATCTGTAAGGATTTCTGAACTGCAAAATGATATTGAATTGATTTATTTAAAGATCCTTTAGGTTCAATGTAGCTTTGAGGCAAATTAAACCAAGTATTTTCATAGAGAGAATACAAACATAAACAATTGTTATGCTTTTTGTGGAAAGGCCATAAAGTTAAGCATTAAACTGTTTGCATCTCTGAATATTCATTTCAAATGGACTTGTATTTAAACAACAATTAAATTTGCTTTTTAATACAGAACAATTTAAAGCATAGAACTGTAAACAACCATTTTTATTTTCAGGAAGAGATGATGATGGCAGTGTTTCCCAATTTGTTGAACGTTAATGAAGATCCCCAATTGTCCGGGGTGATTCGGCACTTTATTCATAATGGTAGGTGAAGCTTTGAGAAAGGCTCCATTATGTAAAACTAATGGTGCAAGAGTAACACTAATCAGTTTTCAAGGCTTTTAATCTTATGCATTTATATTGTATTGTTGCTGTGGCAGTAAAACAAGCTTGTTACAGTTTGGAAAAAAAAGTCTGTTTCATTTGACTGCTGAAGTATTTAAACATTTTCAAACACTTGCAATTGTTTCATGCTTCAAAGTGTTAAAGCAAAGAGAACAGAACTGCATCCATTTTAACCTGACACGGTACTTAATATTCATAAGGAATTCTGCTTGTATTCCCTAAGGCCGACTTCACAAGATGAAACCCAAACTCTTACTTGCAAATGAATAAGCTGACTTCTTACTGTGTACTAAGCAGAAACCTAGAATGACTTAGTGTTCTATAATTATAACTACAGAATGGTGAAGCCAGAAATTTCTTATTATGTTTTAGGCACCTCTGCAATAGGACGCACTGTTGGCTTGGAGCATGACATTGTTTTGAAAGGACCTGGGTAAGTGAAGAGTACGTATTGAATTATCTTCCACTGTATGACTGTCATTGTAACAGGTAAGGTTAGAAGATTACAGAAAGAATCAGATGGTTAGATTTTAACTTGCAGAGTGTATAGGCTGGCTGCCTGTTCTACAGTGAAGAGGTGGCCAGCAGTTTGAAGCTTGGGTCTCATTTGTCAGACAAACTGTGAATGCCAAATGGAAGCTCCAAAGCAGCTTGTGTGTTTATGAGCATACAACATGTATTCCTGCATACATTAATGTTATCCAACTGGGCTACCAGTGACAACTGCAGGTGAGTTACTGGACGATGAATCAAGCAGGTCAATCTGGGCCAGATGTAACCTGCAGAATTTTTTTTTTAGAGCCAGGACAAGTGTAAAATGTGTGGCCATTTTCTGCATGTCCAACAACAGTCCCTTTAAGGTCCATCCAATGTCATATTGCATGGGCAGAGTAGATTCTCACACAAGACTGCAGCCAGGGTCCTAATCACATCATAGAATATTTCATTTGTATGGATCAGGAGTCACCTGCCTGGTTCATGCAGGGCCTTGTTGATCACCATCATAGGTGGATTGAGAGACACACAGGTAGATAAGTAGAAAGCTTGGTTTACAATGGATCATTTTCTCATGATTTGTTTATTAAACCTGCTCCCCAGTATGAGCACAAGTCTCCAAAATACACCCATTTTTGTTGCCAAGATTCCTGGCCACAGAAGCTTGCTTTGGAGCATGACCAATAACATTCTGTTCCAATATGTATGGAAATGTGTAAGTGCAGCAAACGGTGACTTATCACCATGTGGGGGGGGGGGGGTGGAATGTATTTGGAGGTAAGGCTAAAGTATAAACCTTTGAAAGGTACCAGGCATGTGATTGAATGGAAAATTGGGAACTAATCTACCAATATGGTAAATTGCATTAAAATTGGACATTAAAAGTGTGCTGAACTCAGACTGTGTTTGCCTTCTTAGGATTCTAGACAAGCATGCAGTGATAACCGTTTTTGAGCACAAAGTGATAATTGAGCCTGTAAACCAAGCCAGGGTCAGAGTCAATGGAGGAACCCTTTTCACTAAACATCAGCTGAAGCATCTGGTAAGCATCAAACATATCTCTGCTTCTGTGGGGTGCATCATATAGTTCTCCATTTGTAATATGTTTGCATATATGAACGTATGAATTAAGAGCAGGAGTAGGCTGCTCTGTTATTCAGTAAAAATCATCGTTGATTTGACTGCAAACTCAACTCCGCATTCCCAGTCTTCTCTGGTAACCTTCACCCCCTTTCTTATCGAGAATGTATCTATCTCTGCATGAAGAACATTCAAATATTTTATTTTTGGAGAGAGTTCCAAAGACTCTTTGTCCTCTGCAAGAAAATATTTCAGCTCCACTCTACCAAATTGGCCAATATTTTAAAACAGTGACCCTGTAGTACTAGATTCTCCCACAAGACAAAACATTCTTCCACATTCACGCTATCAAGACACCATTACAACTTCACTATAGAATGAAGTTGAGATGAAATGTTTCTGGAATGGAATCCGAGCTGAAGGACTTCTGACTTGAAGATGAATGATGCCATTAAGCCACAGCTAACCAGGTGACTTGGATACATAGCATGTATAAACTTGGACAATTCAGCACCAGGCTAGTTTCACTGATGACCATGATTGAAAGAATTCTAACTGTTAACTGTAACTTGATCAATTCAAAGCTCAAGATAAATGGAACTATTATTCATCAACAAATGTCACTATTAATTTTAGTTTAAATCTTCATTGATATTACTTTATGATATGCCAGATCTTAGAGTTATTATAAAAAAAGGTTAAATATGCCCAAGGCTTTAACAGCCAGCAAAGCTGCAGATGGAGTTTTTAATAGATCTTTGAGTTTTCAAATACATTAAATTATGTATCATGTTTGCATTTAAAATCATATTATACAATAAATTGGATGTTTTTTCATTCGTATCACAAAAGTCTCCACTTTGTTTCTCTTTTGACAGGACAGAATTATAATTGGATCCAGTTCATTCTTCCTGTATGTGGGCTTTCCACATGAACAAAGTGATAGAGATAAAATACACAAATACAATTATGATTTTTTTACTTCCGAACTGGCGTCTGTTGAAGGATTTGGACAGGTGAAACTGGGTATGATCTGTTTTAAGTCTAACAATGAATTAATGTTTTTCTGTAGAAATGTTTTGCCAGATCTTTGGGTCAGAAGTCAAAATTGTGGTTACGTCTTTACTCTTCGACATTTTGGGGGAAAACATAGAAACAAATAATAACTAGTTATTTACTATCTGCCTGTGTATTTTTTTGATAATCTTGGTTCCTTCTCATTTTCATTATTTTGTGACGTAAGATCCTCTCAAAATCAATTAGCATCCACTTATCCATGGACTGAGTCTCTGACAGCTGCAGATAAGAGACTGAAATTATAGTCTCTGAGAGAAAGCAGGTGCTGAGATGCAGATGCCACTCTGAATTCTCGAAAGAGAACAAGTGTCCACATCGCAGCTCTGTGGCTACAGGTGACAACATTAGTGATGGCTGACACTTGAATCTGCCGACCAGGGAAAATTGCCCTCACACCACTGATCGGCCCTTTTTCTCATCAGCTCACTTTTGTCAGATGAATCACTGAACAGACTGGTATCAGCTGTCTGGAAAATTCCATGGCACATACACTTGACTTCTCAGCTGTAACATATATTCACAGAGGTGAGTAGCTTGTCAGAGCTAGATTAAGAAAAGGAAAAGAAGGTGAGGGGTGGGGAGAGAGAGCTATGACTGGGTACAAGACAATTTCCCAATGATCTTTCCTTTCCTTTGGAGTCTACAATTGATCATGGATACCATGATTGCTCATGATTACCATGAGCAATCATGGATAGAATGTCACTGCTTTCATTTAAACCTTCAGCAGCTTGTGGAAATACTGAGAATGTTGAGACCCTGGTGCAAAAAATGTCATTGTGTGGGAGCCCTACCCATAAATTAGCTGGAATCAATTAAGCCATGTCCCAGGCTTAAATTATTGTCAACTCTCAAGAACTTTGAGCACTGCTAAATGTTCCAGAGGTTCAGAAACATTCAAAAGCAATTTAAAATTGTGCATTAAAAATCATTAAAACAATTTTTTTAATTATTAATTCATTTGAGAAAAGGAAATAAAACACTAAAATTCTTTTAAACAAACACGTTTAAATAAATTCAATTAATTAAAAGTAAGTAAATTAATTCAACCTTCCCCTTTCCACCCTTTCCGTTGAAATGAATGGGCTAGGTCTAATTTGACAGAAATTCAATTGCAACATGTTTGAACTCCAGACCTGTGAAGAATGGCTCACTTTGGCATTCATGTAAGAGTCCTGATCCTTCTGAAACTTACAGGGGGAAATTGCTGCAATTTAGTGCAGAACTGCCATCATTTTCATGGCAAATTCAGGCCTTTCATTTGCAAATATACATATTTGGTGGTCTGTTGTTAAGTTAACTCAATATGGGTGGTATAGGGAAAATTGAGTTACGAATGAACGATTTTGTTCATAAATGCTTTGTTATTAGCACTTAGTTACAAGAATTAGTGTAATCTCATCCAGACCGTATTTTCTGCCTTTTTATATTTAATTTAGATACTGAACAATTGCTTTTACCATTGACATTTAATTTGTGTTTTATATTTGTTTTAGGAGCAGATGGAAAACAAGAAGAAAATATGGATCCCAACTTGACTCGAATTTTCCATGACTTCATAGCTCTCATGCCTATGGTAGCTCAAGTGAACCAAATCAGTGAAGAACTTAACAGGGTACATTTGCTCTTTTTTCTTTGAGAAGTCAAAAATAGCACCCCTGTGACTACAGTACTGATTTGCTTTTTTTAATTTTGCCTCAACAATGATACTTGCTGGGGAGCCCCATGGAGCTGATGATAATGGTACAAGTGGGGAAAAACAAATAATTTTTTTTACTGTATAAAATGGTACAGTATAACTTGTGTATAATGTTATCGAGCATGCAACTCTTACTTGTATCAGCATTTATTTTTCTAATCAAGTGCTTTGGTAAAAGTACTTTCAGATGTTAAAATGTAATATTGCTATCAGAGTTAGTGTAATCTATACTATAAAATAGTCAAGGATATTTGTTCCTCTACAGGTGGTGGTCTGTCTGTGCAATTTAGGTGATAGACTTGCTTCAGTACTAATATTCCTGCTTCCTGAGTCAGAAACTTGAGAACTTAAGTTGCACTTCAGATATTTGAGCACATAGTCAGGCAGAAATAGACTGAGCATTGTACGGTCATTGGTGCCATCTTTCAGATTTGTACCTAGAAATTAATTCCTGGTCATTAACATTTGAATGTGGTGTTTAAGCCTGTCAGCGTGCTGTATGCTGCCTCTAAACTGTATTCCACTAGTTTCAATGAAATGAATATTGGAGACAGAATATAATGCCATTATGAAAGCAGAGAGTGCTGGTTACACTCAGAAGTTCTGGCAGCCCTGTGAAAAGAGAAAGTTATCATTTCAGGTTGAAGACCTTCATCAAAACTTTGAAGAAGAGTAAAACTCTCCTTTCTGGTTCCAATGAGGGGTCTTTGAACTCCAGTGTTTTCACAAATGCTGCCTGGCCTGCTGAGGTTTTACAGCATTTTCTGCTTTTATCTAATATTTCCAACAGTGAAGTTTTATTTGGTTTTCATACGATGTGAACATATAATGCTTTAAGAAATTCTGCCTGGACATGAATCTCTAGACAAGTATTTTGCACTTCATGGGGCAAAATGAGTTTAATATATCTTAAAGCCCTACTTGAAGAGCAGGGGGGATTACCTGGTGACCTGCCCATTAGTATTCTCAAATAAAATAAAACAAAGCCTGGTTCTAATAATGTGTGTAGGACCCAACATGGGCAAATTGGCTACTGTATCATGCATTACAACATCACCTACATAACATTGGGAGGTTCTAAGGTTGCAGTAGCTACTAAGTAAATGAAGAGATTTCCCATAAGGGAAAACCAGCTTCCATAAGGAAGTAAGGTAAGATCATTAGGAAATTCAATCAATGCCACCTTGCTTGGCTGTTGATTAATTACAGTGAAATTTTGTAAGGCATAGAAGCTTCCCAGTTTGCATTCTTGGGACAACAAACGAACAATCCTTGGGATGCTGAGTTGCACCCAGTACATGAAATGTTTAGAGAAATACCAGTTTTTTTTAAATGCAGTAGCAAATTAATAGCACATATTTTTCTATCCATAGGCTGTTATCTTTGAGCTTCAGGTGAAGAATTTGGCATCAACAGATGCCAAGGGAGAAGAGTTAGAAAAAGAAATTACAATAAAGGTAACAAACAAGATAGACAAACAGGTAAGTCACGTCGGTAGCAATATTGTTATATTCCGTTCACATGGGGTTTCCTTTCCATTTACTTACTTGTAACAACCCAGAAGGAGGTCATGTGGCATGTTTCCCGCTTACCCTGCAACTTATTCTTTCTCACATGCCCATCAACCATTACAAGGTTAGTGGCAAGATTCTTAGCAGTGTGGAGTAACAGAGGGATCTTGGGGCCCAAGTCCATGGATCCCTCAAAGTTGCCGTGCAAGTTGATAGGGTGGTTAAGGAGGTGTATGGCCTTCATTAGTCAGGGGATTGAGTTCAAGAGAGAGAGGTAATGTTAGACCACACTTGGAGTATTGTGTTCATTTCTGGTCACCTCATTATAGAAAAGATGTGGAAGCTTTAGAGAGGGTGCGGAGTAGATTTACCAGAATGCTGCCTGGATTAGAGAACATGTCTTATGAGGAAAGGTTGAACGAACTAGGGCTTTTCTCTTT
>JARFYF010000001.1:114790106-114801887 GCA_030265395.1 Rhina ancylostomus
TCAGGCATTTTCTCTCAGCCGGCACACCACCATTTACGTCATTCAATTTCTTTTGGTCTCCATCCTATCACAGACATTCACTTTGTTCTCTGCACCCATCTCCGTTCTGTGCAAATTAAAATGTGTTTCTCAGTTTTGATGATAGGTCATTGACCTGAAGTGTTAACTGTTTCTCTCTGTTCATGCTGCCTAACCTGCTGATAATTTCTAGCGTTTTCTATTTTGTACTTTACCCAGCCTTGTGTCTTGGCAAGGGCACAGGGCAGCAGCAGAATTAGAGACTATTGAATACAATGAAAAATATGAAGAGAGTCATTACACAAGAGTTACAGGTGAAAGAAACCAAATACAAGGCTTCAAGAAATGTAATAATATATTTAGTGGGGGAATAGGTTTAGATAAGAGGAGTGGAGCATAAAGGACAGCATAGACCTGTTGGGCTGAAAGCTCATATCAGTGCTGTAAGTTGTATGTAATTCCTTATATTCTATTGCTGAATCTCTTTGTTGTCGTTTAGTCTCTCACAATTTGGAACACTTTTTATTTTGGGTGTAAAATTGACATTTGTACTTGGAAATATTCATCCCTACATTAAATGTAGATTACCTTGAATTTTCTTTAAGGATATCGTCTTCATTAAAATTCTCCTACAACCAAGATTTTAGTGCAGAATTTGTAACAGAAACACATGGATGGGAACAAAACCCTTGCTAGCCACCCCATTCATTTCTTTTGGAGGCACTTGAAAAGTGAACAATTGGGAGAGGCTGACTTTTCAGAAGAAAATGCAGCTAATTTGATGTGTACGCTTTATGCTTAGTCCGCTGGGAGAGGAATCTGTCGTCGTCAATCCAGATAATCTGCTGGGAAAGCGTATGGACTTTCAAATGGAGATTAGTTTGTGTTTAGGAGTGAAATGGATCCGAGAAAACAGCAACAGAGGAGTTCAAATAGGGTGAGAAATCCCAGCTTTCATCTATATACACGGAGGGTGCATGAGGGGATCAAACACCTGAGGTTTCAATCCAATTAATAGCTGAAAATGTTTCCTCTTTGTAAGTTTTCCCTTGGTCTCCTGAAAACAGTAATAAAATTATAAAAATCTGACAAGATGTTCCCATTTTTATGAAACCCAGTCATTGTTTCCATCTGTTTCTGTGTAAAGAAAAAGATTAAAATCTGCACATGAATAGACATAGTAAGCACCAAATAGAATGACTACAATCACCTGGATTAATGAATACCACAAATAGCTTAATTATCCTTTATATTTTTAATGACTTTGTTAGTTTTATCCCATTACAGCTTACTACTTGTTTTATTTACAAATAGAAATGTACAAGATGTAATCAGATCATAACTACATGCATTTTAATTATAAATCTAAAAATTGCTGGATTATTTCTGTATTTTATCATTTTAAATAATGTTTTGTTTGATATCTTTCAATTGGTTAAGTCAAAGTATTTCCACATAGGACACCATTTTCTTGACTTTTGAGTTTACTGATACAACAATGGCAATCTAATTTTATAAACCTCCCCAGATCTCATGGTAGAATTGGTTACCAGGGAGAGGTTGCAGGAATTCTGATGCCCCACTTAATTTTGATTTTTGTACACCAGAGAACACAAAACAGGTACATGTAGTACACTAAGTGTAAATGTTACCGTTTTAAGAACTTGTGCACCACATCATAGAATTTATCTAATTAGTGTCTAAATGGAGAGAAATTGAAGTTCCAAGGGATCTAGTGAATGAATTGCAAAATGTTAACAGGCAGCTTCAAATGGTAGTAAAGAAGGTAAATGGCACATTGGCTTTTATTTCAAAGGGATTGGAATTTAAGAATAGGTAGGTTTTGTTACAGTTGTATGGGATGTTGGTGAGACCATACCTGGAATACCGTGCACAGTTTTGGTCCTCTTACCTAAAAAAGGATTGGAGGTAGTTCAAAGATTCACCAGGCTAATTTCTGGGATAAGAGGATTGTCCTCTCAAGAGAGGCTAGAGAGTTTGCATCTGTATTCCTTGGAATTTAGAAGAATGAGGAGTGATATTATTTGAGACACATGAGATCCTAAGGGGGCTTGACAGGGTAGATGTTGAGATGTTTGCACTAGTGGGAGAGTCACAAACCGTGGAAATGGCTACAAAATAAGGGCCCTGTCATTTAAAATTGAGGTTTGAGCGTGGTGAATCTCTGGAATTCTCTGTGTCTGAGAGTGCAGGAGGCCATATTATTAGATATGTTTAAGGTGGAAATAGATAAAGATTGAGAAATTTGAGGGTTGTGGGGAACTGGCACAGAAGAGGAGTTGAGGCCAGCACAAATCAGCCATGATCATATTGAATGGTGCAACAGGGTTGAGGAGCTTTGTGGCCTACTCCTACTCCTAATTTCTTATGTTCTTGTTTTGATACGTTGTTGTATAACATGATAGAACTTTTGGTACATTGTTTTATAATCTTTGATACATGATCACCATGTTCAATAGAGGAGATTGTGTTGACAGGTCTCCCTCTGTCAGTTGTCTTTGTAAGGAAGCAATTATGCCATGTTCTAACTCAATCCCTAGGTCAATGCAGGTATTTCATTCAACTTCATTATTCCTCTGTTTCAACATTGTTGTTATGGCACAGCTGAGATGCTTACAAGACTGCTTAAGAGTCGACAGCGTTGGTGGGTCTGGAGTTATATGTAGACCAGCTACAGATGGAAGATTTCCTCTTCTGAAATCCATTAGTGAAGCAGATAGTTTGTGTGCCACTCCAGTGGTTTTGTGGCCATTACTGCTCATGACTTGTTTGTCTTTCTCTAAACTGGGTGTAAGTTCTACACTTCCCATGGTGGGACTTGAACCCAAATCTCTGGATTTTTAGTGCAGGAATCTTGATCATTAGTCTAGTAATTTAACTACTATCACCACCGCATTGAGATGGCGCTTAAAAATGTGAGGCAGTTTTTTTTCAGGGCATGATTGCAAGGCACAAACAGTAAGCCCTCAGTAATGGCAATGGTGGGTTCATTGTCTTATTTGTAGCCAAGTCACAGAGGTGCTTCAAGTGTGTCCAATAGGAAACCAGCAAGTCATCTGAGTGCAAAAGGTGGGAAGCCTTGCTGTGGATGTTATAGAAGCCTGGTGGTACAATTGTCACGGGACAGGGCGTATTTCATGGGTGCAAGTCCCTGAAGAATGATGGCAAGGGTTGAGCATATATATGTACTGTATACCAGTTAGTAAGTAATGCAGGGATGATGTTAGTAAGTAATGCAAGGTTTATATCATGATGGGACTAAGATAGTAGGGCTGAAGGTATTGATTACAGAAGTGTTTGCAGAGGCCATGAGGTTGAGAATTGCATCTAGAAAGCAAAGCAACAAGCTGGGCAGAGAATCGGAGCAGGGTGAAATATCTTGGTGAAAGGATGTCTGTTGTGATTAGCAAAATTCAAAGGTATCACTTAGAATTGTAAGGTGCTGTCAAAGGGCAATGACACTATTCATAAACGTCAATGACAAGCAGATGAGAGGAGGAGACTGAGACTGTAATCTGTACTACATAAAGGAGCCAATTCACAGAAGTTTCATGACCGGGATTGTGCTTTACAAGACTCTACAATGTATGAGGCAAAAAAGTTAGCAGGATGATGTGATGAGATTATATCAATTGAATCCAGAATACTCTTGGAGAAGATGAGACATGAGTAGGTCTCGATGCCTCAAGACCTGCATTATTTACAGTCATGTTGAATGTCCTGCATTAAGGGCAGATTTTGTTGGATGAATTCAGAGATAACTGTGCTGCGATGTGCTGGCAGTTCAAAAGCTCTGAAGATGCTGTGCAGGATGTCACAGCTGAAGACTGTACACAGGACTCAGGATTGGAGAAAAGTCTACACTTTAAAAGTAGGTTGTGAAAGAAGTTGATGACAATGTTTTTGGTCACCCTATTATAGGAAAGATGTTATTAAACTAGAAAGAATACAGAAAAGGTTTACTAAAATGCTGCCTGGACTTGGGGGCCTGAGTTATAAGGAGAGGTTGCGTAAACTAGGAGTTTTTTCCTTGGAACGTAGGAGATTGAGGGGTGACCTGATAGAGGTATAAGATTAGGAGGTGCATATGCAGGGTGAAAGCAGTCTTTTTCCGGGGGGTGAGGAGGGCATTGTTAAAAACAAGGGCGCAGGTTTAAGATTAGAGGTGAGAGATTTAAAAGGAACATCGGGGCAGCTTCTTCACGCAAAGGGTGGTGCATATATGGAATGAGCTGCCAGAAATAGTGGTTGAGGCAGGCACATTAGCAACATTTAAAAGCCATATAGCTAACTACGTAGAAAGGAGGGGTTTAGAAGACTATGGGCCAAATGCAGGCAGAGCTCGTTAGGCAACACAGTCAACATGGATGAGTTGGGCTGAAGGGCCTGTTTCCATGCTGTATGACTCTATGACTCTAATGGATGGTGCAAACAAGAAGAGAAAGTGAAAGAAGTTTACAAGGAATTTGGACAATGACTCATTCATTACCTGCTACATAGGACTCATCACTGTTGTTCAGAGGCCATTACATTGAGAATGAAAGAGGTGACAAGTAAAATTAAGGCCTAGCAATTTCATCCCAATTTGGGCAATAAACTGTCAAGACCCTGGCAGCCATGCCATTGGATCATGGGTCCTCTCATGGTACTATAACTTCGGCACAGCAGGACTATAGAGGGAGCATTGTGGTGGAGGCAGAGCCCTTAAATGTGGAAGCAGTGGATTGACCCTTAGCAAAGGCTGAAATAAGGTTACTAAGAGAGGGGTTTAGGAATGACAAGAGAAGTAGGAAGGTTAGAATGTAAGACAGGATGAGAACAAGACAAGAAGACGAAGAAGCAGTAGAAGGCAAGCAATGCTGAGACTATTACCATTGAGTTAATTATAATCAGTGATGTGCTGGATACAATGTATAATTATATTTGTGCAGTTATTAATTAGAGTTAATAGATATTTGTGTTAAGGTTTTTGTAAATTGTGTGTTCAAAGTTACAGAGATAATTATGTTAATGCAACAATTAGCTGAAGCATGCCAGTCCAAATGTGCATGAGACCTACTTGAGGTGATTTACTGAAATCACTAATGCATAAAGTAGACACTTCAGAGAGACAAAGTACAGTTTGCAACAAGGAGTTTTGTAGATAAGCAGATTAAGGAACTAAATGAATTTATCTTTCGTTACATTTATAAGTACATCTTTTCCCATTGATAATTAATTGTAAATAGTTATCTGATGGTTTAGTTTAATGTATGTAGATAGTTGAGGGCTTGCATTTATTTCATTTTAAAGGAGGAGCAGTGTAGTGTATTTGAATGTGAATGCACCTTAACTGAGTGTACAATGTGGTATAACCTTGTTATTGTGCCACACTGTGGTGTTTAATTTGAGAATGGCTGCCTCATTGAAGGATGTTTTGCTATTAGCTCTATCTAGTTTAAATGATAGTAGTTGCAGAAACATGAAAGAATCCCTAAGAACCTACAAGCATGATGCCTCCTATTTGTCCCTTCTTCTTTTGGGTTTTTCCTTGCTGAGACCCACAACTTAGTTTCTACTGGTGTTGAAAGTATTGTTCAGTGTTGCATTGAACCATTTCGAAAATCTCAAATCTTGATTCTTTTAACAGGCTCCCACTGTGCTTTTAATCTGCCTATTCGGTTGGTACTTAAAAGACTGCATAGATTCTAATGAAGTTTAGCATTAAATTGCAAAGAGAAAACAAAAAAGAAAAATTCTGATGTGAATCAGATTTACACATGGTATCACAAGAATCTCTCCACTAACAGTAGACATGTGAAACAGAAACGTTGATCCGACTAGAAAGAATATTTGAATAAATTATTAAAATCAGCTTTGCTGTTTCTCCACATCCAAATATGTTTAACATTCACTGGAATCAATAAAACCTCCATACCGCGAGTTTACATTAAAGGATGGAAAATACTAAATATTAATTCACAACAATATTAAGAAACTATCAAACTCACAGTGCATTACATTTATTGATATTTGGCATAAGTTTCAAATTTTATTATCCCATACTGTCATTCATCAAAAATGTAAATAAAAAACTTCTTGTTTGTTGCAGATTTATGATGTACAATCTCCCTACAACATTCTATACCCCTGCTGTCTGGAATAATACTAATCCTCACCTGGATTACTCAGTGTGCTTCACAATTCAACATGTTACTCCAGATTTCCTTAGCTACCTGAAGACACATGCAGTGGTCCTGGAGCTATGGGGTCTGCAAGGTGTGTGAAATGAAATTCTGACAGTGAATATTCCAGTTCAAGTTTTTTAATCTAGCAGGTCACCAGCCAATATCAAGCTTTAGAAATAGAATATATTTTGCAGTGAATAATATCCATTAGTATTTTACTATATTTGAAACTAGCCTGTAGTTGTAAATCTATTTATTTTTTTCCCTAAATTTTAGTCTATCCCCATCACCTCTGCTTTACTCCACCATTACCACAATCTGTGGCTCTGCCATTCTTGACTTTTAAGAATTCTCTTGAAAGATTATCTTCTCATTCTTGGGTTTGGGTAAGTCTTTGCACAACACTTAATATATGGGAGTAGCTGGTGCAACTCCTACCACATAGTACCATTGTACGCTAAATCACTAAACACCACTATTATGCCATACTCCAAATTCTGGTCTAATTCTGTTTTGTGTAAAACAAAAAAAACCTTCCATTGCCAAAGTTACATAATCCTGATTCAACTGTGCCATTTTCAATAAGATATATTAAATATTATCTTTATTTATTGCTCTCTCTAGTAATTCCCCAAACATTCACCAATCCATCACATTTGTCAATTCTTTTGCCAGATTTGATCTTTTTTTGTAGTGTAACCAGTTTCAAGTTTATTGTCATTTATGTCAGGCAATTGCATCAAGGGTATGCTAGGATAACAGGTAGTAACAGTTACATACTGGCAATATTCAAATTACTGTGAACTTGCATTATTTTAAATGTTGTTTCTAAGAAGTAAATTGAATAGTAATGAGTTTTCTTCAGAAAACGAAACATGTAATTTCTGAAGTTAAACAATTGTAACTTCTTAGTATGTATTGTTTGTAATTAGAACATCGAACAGTACAGGCCTTTTGGCCCACAATATTGTGCCTACATTTTATCCTGCTCTCAGATCTATCTAACCCTTCCCTCCCACATAGCCCCTTATTTTTCTATCATTCATTACTAAAGGAAATGGCTAAGTAAATTAGAGGGCTATGGGTAAGCATAGTAATTTCTAAGGTAGTGACATGTTTGGCATAGCTTTGTGGGCCGAAGGGCCTGAGTTGTGCTGTAGTTTTTCTATGTTCTATTTCTATGTTCTATGAAATGTATTTAATGTTTTTAAGTAGCAAGTTTTAATCCTGTCATCACCCAGAGATTTCTATTTATAAACTATCTTTTAGGACAAGCAGTCAAGCACAGGGTAGATACTTTACTTCAAGGTGGTAGGAAGAAACTAAACAATGATTTTTCCCAAATCCATTATGGGTCAGTTAAAGAGCAGGTATTCTAGTAATCAGGAAGCAAGATGTGTGGCTGACCAGCAGGTAGCAGAACTGAGCTCAGAGTCAAAAGCAACTATAATATTTAAAAACTTAAAATGGGCAGTAGTATTTTAGAATCATAGAAACGTACAGCACAGAAATGGGCCCTTTTGACCCACTGCGTCCGTCCTAACCATGATACCTACTTACATGCCCACAAAAGGCCTGTATCCCTCTACGCTTTTCCTATTGAGGTATCTGGCCAAACACCTTTTAAACATTGTAATTGTAGCTGCCTCCACTACCACCTCTGGCAACTCGTTCCATATATTCACCTCCTGAGATCTCCTTTAAATTTTTCCCCTCTCTCCTTAAACCTGTGCCCTCAGTTTCTAGAACACCCTGCCCTTGGATAAAGAATCTATCGATCCTATCTCTGCCTGTCATAATGTTATAAACCTCTGTATGGCTATCGAACTTTTTCCTCATAAGTACAGCCCTCCATTCCAGGCAACATCCTTATGAACCTCTTCTGGCGTTCTCTCTATTGCTGTAGTGTGGCTGTACACTGTACACAATCTCAAGTGTGGTCTAATCAATGTTTTGTATAACTACAACATGAAATCCCACCCCTTCTACTCAATGCCTTGTCCTATGAAGGCAAGCTTACCAAATGCCTTTTTCACTACCCCTTTCCACCTGTGTCACCACTTATAGGGAGCTATGGACTTCTCATTGTCTCTCTGTACATCAACACTCCTAAGGTCCCAGCCACTTACTCTATATTTCCTCCCAGAATTTGACTTCCCAAAGAGCATTACATCTTACTTGTCTGGATTAAATTCCATCTTCCTCCATTCTGCCCCAATTTACTTACTAATTGTACCCCTTACATTCTCATCCATGCAAGTCCACGTAAGTCGCATCTGCTACTCTGTCTTCATCAGTTTTCTTGGTTACCTCCTCAAAACACTTGATCAGATTTGCGAGACATGGTATCCCCTTCACAAAACCATGCTGACTTTCTCTTTATCGGTCCCCGCTTTCCAAGTGAACATAAATACTGTCCTTCAGGATTTACTAATCAAACCCAGAGAATTCCCATGTGTAACCTTCCCCACCCTACTAAATTGAACCTTGTTGAGATGTTTATGTATCCCTTCAGAGTATCAATTTATTAGACCCTCACCCCAAACGTCATTTTCACTATGACATGAACAGCATTTTGTACATTGCTTTTTCCCCAACAGAAGCAAAATTTTAACAAATGAGTAGCTTCTCCGCTGAGTATCTAATTGATGGGTGTCACACCCTTCTTCTGGCTATGTTGCATTCAGCAATGGAAGCAATAGACAAAGTGGACAGGAAGGTATATGAAATATTTTATAAGCCAAGACAAAAAATACAAGGGCAGGGTCACTGCAGGAGAGTTGGACAAAACACTAGTTAGGGCTCAGCCAGAGAATTCCAATCATTTCTGGTCAGCACATTACAGAAAGAATGCAGGGTTTTGGCCCAAAATGTCAACAATTATTTTCCCACCACAGATGCTGCTCAAGCCACTGAGTTCTTCCAGCAGATTGTTTGTTGCTCCAGATTCCAGCATCTGCAGTCTCTTGTATCTCCACAGAAAGAATGTGACTGCTGTAGAAGAGGATCATGCAGTTATTTCAAGGACAGGGGAACTTCAGCCATGGGGACAGACAGGAGAAGCCAGTATCGTTCTCCCTGCAACAGATGCGATAAAGGAGAGATCTGATTGGGGACTATAAAACTATAAAGCTCCCTGACAGAGTAGAAAGGAGAGAATTGACTCCCTTGGCAGACAGACCAGTAACCAGAAGACATAGATTTAAAGCAATTGGTAGAAAAATTAGAGATGAGTGTAGGAGTTTTGTTTGCTCATGGGTGGAGGGTATATGGAGCTTGCTGCCTTAAAGGGACTGCAGCACTTTTAGATTCCCACTCTTCAGCTTTTCCTTTTCTGTGCCCTCTTGGACCACCTCCCCCACTCCTCTGCTGCCCATTCCTCTCCATCTCCTTGCCCTCTTGTTCCATCCTTTCAATATCCCTTCTCCCCCATTCCCGCCTCTCTCACTCACTCCTCTTTCTCAACCATTCCCTTCGCTCACCTTTGCCCTCTTCTTCTCCTTTTTCCTTGCCTTGTACCAAATGACTCTATTGATCCTGCTTGGACACAAAAATGTCCTTCAATCTGTTCATCCCAAAATGAAATAGAATATGCAAAATTTTCAAAGCAGACAACAGTTTTCAATAACAAAAGCAGAAATTGCTAGAAATACACAGCAGGTCAGGCAGCAACTTTGGGGAGAGAAACTGTTATTGTTTTAGGCTAATGACCTTTCACCAGCTCTACTACTGACCCACTGAGTATTTCCAGTGTTTTCTGTATTGATCCAGATTTTCAATATCTGCAGGCCTTTTCTTTTTGATAAATGTTTGATGTTGGTGTTATATGTTAAAAGGAAATCTATTTGAATACTCAAAATTGAGGGAGAAATAAGCTTGTCTAGAAGTGGAACATAACCATTATTTCAAACTGTGTTCTGTCAGAAGGTTGCCAAGAAATGGAAACACTGCTTGCTAATATCCCACTGTCAAGTGATGGTAGCGTGCTGTTAGATCTGAGCTATAGAAATCAATGGACATCTGTGCCACTGGTATGATAAATCTGTTCTTTATAAGATTATCTGGAATTAGAAAGGTTCAAGCTTGCAGTTTATTCATGTTTGCTTACTTTAATTTTCCACCACAGACTACAGGTACCTGTGCTCTGCTTAGCAGTAAGAGCCATTAATGTTTTCATCTGTTCTGCAAGTTTTAATCTGATGAACAGAGGGAAAAATATTTCAGCAACCTTCTATATTTAACATACTTTGATATGTGATCATGCAGGATGATGAAGAGCATAAATTCAAACTATCTCAGCAACTGAGAATGATGGAACAAGAAATGAAAAATCTTCGAGACGCAAACCAAGCCTTAAGAAGTGAAAATAACAAACTGCAAAAGAAGGCACAAAAGATGAATGTTTTTTCTTCAAAGCATGGTAACACCCTTGATTATCAGTCACACTTGTGCTTTGCTGAATTCTGATCATTTCCCATCATTTTTTTAACTCTCAATCTTTCACTTGTCTGTTTGTAGATGGAGTTTCAGTGAAATTCACTGATGATCAATCCCATCATAGGTCACCCAGTGTGGATGCTGAGTTTGCAAAAGCGCTCAAGACATTTTACTTCAGCATGATTGGAGTGAGAGGAAGACTGATCCACTTGAAACAGGTCAGGCCACTGGTAAGAGAAGAGTTATCTTTGTATATGCTTTATACTGACATTGACTAATGCAGCAGTGGAATGTTTGACGACTCCAAGTAAAGCATAAAGGGCTTTCACCCCTTTTAACTTTCAACAGAAATAAAATATAATTTTAAAGCACAAATTTTAGAGTGACATATAATGTGTTTGCCAGTGGTTAGCATTCAGTAAGTGATGCATAACACTACATTGTATCACACAACATTGTTAATGTTTGAGTTCTTAGAAAATTTGTTCCCTAGCCACCAACTCCATCCTTTTCCCAGGCAACTGTCTGCAATTGAACCAATTTGTTCACAACCTTGATGTCCTATTTGACCCCATGGGCTTCAAACCTCTTACCAGGCCATTTTTAAGGCCAACTTGCCTTTAGATTGGATCAGTTAGCACACATCATGCATAAAACAGGTCTGTTATTGTATGTGCCACAACCCAGCAATCTGGGTGGGGAAAAGTAGTTGGAGCAAGAGGAAGACCAGCAGTAAGACTTGGAGCCTAAGATCTGAGAGATCTGGGGTGCAGGCTAAAGAGCAGCAGGAACGAGAGGAGCAGGGGAATGTCCCAGCAAAGTGAACGAAGAAAGCATAGACCATGGGCAATAAGGATCTCCCAGATGGAGAGAGACTTTTCATAAAGTGTCTGCTAAATTATAGTACCCAGTCCAGACAAAATGACCTCTGCACACTCCAATCCATAACATCAGGGTGGAACAGCATTAGTTGGCCATGAGAGCCCAGATGACACAATAATCCACCATATCATTCTTTGCAGGGCCACCTGCAACACTAACACATGAATGAATGTGCTACTGAAATGGCTCACTACAACTGTTGTCAGTGATATGTAACTCACTCTACCACCATATCTTGTGAGGACGTGCTATTTTT
>JARFYF010000001.1:114873291-114885483 GCA_030265395.1 Rhina ancylostomus
TGAAATTTCAGCATTGATTATGGTCTTAAGTTTCTGAAATAGGACCCAAATTTACTGTTTTTAAATAGAAGTTCTTAAGGAGATCATTGTGGAAATAGTGAATGCACTCTAATCACTGAAAATTACAGCATCATTTCCATGCCGGCAATAACAAATTGGTGATAAAAATCCCAAGATTCTGGAACAGCCCCTGCAGATTGGAAGATAGAAAATGCACTATTTAGGAAAGCAGGGAGAGAAGAAACAGGAAATTATAGACATAATACATTAGCATGAACAGAGGATTGATTAAAGAACAGGAGCAGGAATAAACAGGGTGGCAGACAGTTTGTTAGTGAGATACCACAAGGATCAGTACTGAACCCTCAAGTTTGCTGACGTTACAAAGCAAAGTAGCAAAATGAAGTGTGATGATACAAAGAACCTTCATAGGAAATTGAGAAGAAGATGCAAATAGAGCATAATGTGGGAAAATGTGAGGTTATCCAATTTGGTAAGAAAGAAAGGGAACAGTTTTTAAAACAGTTAAGAGCTACTAAAATATTGTGTAGAGAGGGATCTTGGTGCACTTTACAAGATACAAAAAGCATCCAGGTGGAGCAGACAACAAATGACATGTCAGCTATTATTGAAAGGGTGCTGGAATATTAAAGAAAAGAAGTCTAGCTGATACTGTAGAAGTTTTATTATGTGAGAATTTATTTGGGGTATTCTGTGCATTTCAGTTCTCTACCTATAGAAGGTACACTTACTCTAGAGGAGATTCATTAGATTGACTCCTAGGATGAGGATATTGTCCTATAAATAGACAATGAGCAAGAAGGGCCTGTATTTATGGAACAAGAGTACAAGAGCTGATCTCATTGAGAGCTATAAGATTCTGAGCAACTGATAGAGAGGATCCTAAAGACTGCTCCCTTCAGCTAGAGGCTAGAACTACAATGCATAGGCTCAGCATGACGGGTTGACCATTTATAAATAAAACTAGATTTTTTTTTACTCAAGAGAGTTATAAATTTTGAGTCTTCTCTACTGCAAAGTATTTTTGAACACAAAAGGAATTAGAGAACATGGCATAGGGTAGCAAAATAGACTTCCAGCACAAGATCAGCCATGATTTTACAGAATGGTGGATGAGGTTTGAGGGACCAGGTAGTCTACTCCAGCTTTTAAGTTCTTCCGTTCTTAGATGCAAGACTTATTATTGAGTCCAGAATGATACATATCCCATTCCTTGGAACTGCCCTTGTGTAGTTTGGTGCCAAAGGTCCAAGTAAAACCCATATTAAGTAATAAGCTCTATTCATTCCTTAAAATGCTAAAGGTACCCCAGGAATTTTCTGCTACTCACTAGCACTATTAGGCAAACACAGATTAGTTTCAATAAATGACTTCTGATTAAGTACAAATCTGAACAATGATTATAAACAAGCTGTTCAGTGACAAGTCATGAGGGATAGGATCCCAATATATTTTGATCACTGCACTCATAAGGCCAGGCCTGCAAACATACACTATTTCCAGCAGATGTCAGTGTCTCGCAATGAGCCTCAACCATCTTCTCCATTTTCTCACACAATATACTGCATTGTCCATGCTGCTATCTTCAATGCAATTTACTAACTTAACAGATATCAGAATTAGTAACTTAGTAAACAATATCCATGTATATTTACCCATCAATTTATTAGAATTGCTCTTAAAATATATTGATAAAAAGGTTGATAGTACATTGTCCCATTCTAATTTTTTTCATGTCATGAAAACCCTTGTAACAATTTTTAAGATATCTTTATTAGTCACATGTACCTCGAAACTCACAGTGAAATGCATCTTTTGCGTAGTGTTCTGATTTTCTGTAATTTCTTATGGTATTTACTTAGAAGTAGGGGTTTAGTTTCATTATCATACTAGTAAAAAAGATGCCTAAACAAATAGACCAGTGAGTTTAATTCAAGTCAAACTATGACAGCTGGAAAGTTAAATTTGTTAATGTAATAAATATGGAATCAAAAGGTCAGTATCAGTAACAGCTACTGAGAAACTATTGGATTATCTGGTTAACTAAAGTAAAGAAATCTGCCGTTCTTCATAGTCTGGTCTTTAAGAGTCTCCACACCCATGGCAATGTCATTGACTACAAAGTCCAATTAGCTACTCAGTTATAACTGCTACAAAGTGCAATAGTAAAAATAAAAACCAACCAACAATCCTGAACCAACAGAGGCAATATTTACACCAGGATACAAAGAGAGCTGCATGATCCCACAACTAATATTATAATCAAAGCTCTGTTGTCCTATTATATCCCAATCATAAATTGCTGTGAGCAATTAAACGACAGGATGAAGAAGCCCTCTGAACATCACCATCCTCAGGATATATCAAGTAATGCAAGTCTGAACATGACAAGCCATGCAATGAAAGGCTGTTTGTAACTATTTACATCTGGAAATGCTCAAGAGGAGATATAGCACCATCTCAGAGTGATCAAAATAAGCAGGGATCCTCTCCCCCGAGATGTCATTGAACACAACCAGAAATATGCTCCAAAAGCACTTGGAAGCATATCTTTGGGATGTGGGAGGAAAGCAGAACACCTGGACAAAACCCATACAACCACAGAGAGAATGCACAGACCCTGCACAGACAGCACCCAAGATCAGGATTTAACCCAGATCCATGGAGCTATGAGGTCACTGAACTAATTCCTGCACCACTGTGCCTTAGTACCTAAAGATCTATTAATCTACTAAATATACTCAGCAACTGAACCTTCACGGCACTCTTAGGCAATGAATTCTAAAGATTCACAACTCTCTGGGTGTAGAGATTCATTTCTCTCTTCAAAGGCCAACCATTCATTTTGAGACTGTGTCCCCTGGTTCCAGACACTATAAGCAAGGAGAAACATCAATTCTGGATCTACCCTGTCAAGCCTCTAAGTATGTTGTACATTTCATTCTTCTAAAGTGAAGACAGTACCAATCTAATCTGCTTAAGTCTCCTCTCATAACAAACTCACCATCCCAGGAGTTCTTCACCACTCACCAACACCTTTCTATCTCTCTCTATTTATAATCCACCTCCAGTCCTGCCATTCTTGCACACCTACCCCCCGCACCCCACTCTTCAGATCCCATCACCAAATTTCATCCCATTCTCTCTCCCTTTTGGTTCCATCTATCTACTGCAACCGCCAGGTTCCCTCACCCATCTGCCCTTCATCTCTCCCTTAATGGTTTCCATTATCATTCTCCTTACTTATCAGATTCCAGCACTTGTAGCCTTTGTGTCCCCACTTATCACCCTACAGTAGCCATTTCCACCTTCCCTCTCCCCTCTCTACTCCTGGCTCCATCTGTCCATCACCCCATCACCCTTCCTCGGTCCATCTATCACATACTGGCCCATATCTAACACCCTTTCCCCTTTGGGTTCTGTCAAAACTAGTTGATTTCTGATACCATCACACCCTCTAAACATAGCCACAAGAGCTCAATCCCAAAGATGTAGCCTGGTCAGTAATGATAAAAACCTGCAAAAGAATCAAGTTACAAAATCTATTTAAAACAATGCAAGTTTTGAGAGCATTTATTCTGAAATTCAAATTGCATCAAGTTGTTTGTGTACATAGTTTCTCCATATGATTTTTGTTTTGGAGTGGCCACCAGTTGCAGATATCCACAGTTTATCCACAAAAACTTATTTTTGTTCAATGTTTGCTTGGTGTAATTATTGAACATTGTTGTTCAATATTTGCATGGTGGTAATATTTTTAACACGGCTCTCTTAATGAGGAGCTTTGCACTCCAGCAGCATAGATCACAAGTTTTGTACTTTTATATTATCAGCCAACTGAGTAACTGAGTTTACAGTGACATAATCTTGCCAATGGCAAACACATTCTTTTCTCACAAGCACTCAAATGGTCAGTTTATGACAGGCAAAACAAAGAACCTGTACAAGTAATATGAATATTTTAACAGCCAAGACCTAGAATCTAGCTACTTGTGAGCAGTGGCATTCAAAGCTGCTAACTTCAGGGAATCTTAGGCTCAGCACTCTGTAGCATTCCAGCTCACAGGATGGAAGTTGACCATTGTAATTGCTGTGCAATAAGCCCATCTCAGAAAAACATTACTTAGAATGGAAGAATATTTGGGAAGTGACTCAACCAAAATTACTGCTGCATATTGTACAGCATTTGGTCACATTCACAAAATCAGAATCCTGGAAGCAGGCTGTCTTCATAGCTTGTCCACTGGAAATAGTGTATAGTGAAAGATCAATGAGGAAACTTATGAAGAATTACAAAAGAGATAATGTGTATTTTCCAAATACAAATTCTTCTACATCCTCAATATAAATCAACCTTCTTCAAGGTATGCAAGAGCAAAACTATTTGAAAAAGAATAGTTTTGAGTTGATTACTAAAAAAAGTTGCCAACTCAACCTAATACAGCAAAATAATTGAAAAAGTGTTTACTTTTTCTTTTAAATCTGACTGAAGGTCTTATAAAAGTGTATGGTGGAAACAATGGTACCTCAAACGTCAATTCCAACTTAGATGATACATTAAATAAAATAAAAAAGAATCAATTCAATGCTGATTTTCTATTTGAAAAAAAATGGTTCTGAAACAATAGAGAAAAAAAATCACAAAAGGCTTCTGAAGAATATGGGCAGAAAGGTTAGTCCAATTCTGGCAGTAAGTAACATGTCATTTTATTTATATAAGATAGAGTTCTTTAAGAACATGGGCAAAAAATGAAGTAATTAAGGAATTACAGTGGATCTATAACTTAACAACATATGACTGTTATTGCCTTCCATCCCTAATATCTTTGGTCAACAAAAATCCACCCATCTCAAATTTAAAATTCACAATTGACCTACCATTAGTTGCCATTTGTGAAAGTGTTCCAATATTCTACCACTCTGAGAGTTTGGCACCAAAAGAAATAGTTTCACCACCTGCTCCATCCCTTTAATGTCTTGGAAATTTCAATCCAATCTCTAAATTCCAAGGAATACAATGCTAATTTATATAATCCTTCCTCAAGATTTAACCCTTGAAGAGCAGGTACCATTATGATTTTGTGTTTACCACTTGTATGCAGATATTTTCACTTTGTACTAATGATGAAATTATGTGGAGTTAGAATAAAGAAGTCCTGAGGTTATAGTGCTGCACTAGTAAATAATGTTGCAGAATCATAACCTACTACATTAAGCTTGGAAACTGAATTCAATTATGGTGGAAACTCACTGGATCACTGAAATCCATATGGAAAGGAGATAACTACCACCCTTAATGTCTGCCGCACAAGACAGCACAGTTCCAACTCTAATTATTTTTTTCTAACTAAGTGAATAAGCAGGCTCTCCATTTATAAGTAACTTCAATGGACCTTAAGACCATAAGACAAAGGAGCAGAATTAGGCCATTTGGCCCATCAAATCTGCTCCACCATTCGATCATGGCTGATTTATTTTTCCCTCTCAACCCCATTCTTCTGCCTTCTCCCCGTAATCTTTGACACCCTTACTAATCAAGAACCTACCAACCTCCACTTTAAATATACCCAATGACTTGGCCTTCACAGCCATCTGTGGCAAAGAATTCCACAGATTCACCACTCTCTGGCTAAAGAAATTCCTCCTCATCTCTGTTCTAATGCGATGTCCTTCTATTCTGACGTTGTGCCCTCTGGGCCTGGACTCTCCCACTACTGAAAACATCCATTCCACATCCTCTCTACCCAGGCATTTTAATATTCGGTAGATTTCAATGTAACCCCCCTTCATCCTTCTCAACTCCAGCGAGTACAGGCCCAGAGCCATTAAATGTTCCATCAAATGTTAACCCTTCCATTCCTGGGATCATTCTTGTAAACCTCCTCTGGACCCTCTTCAATGCCAGCATATCCTTCCTTAGATATGAGGCCTAAAACTGCTCACAATACTCCACATGTGGTCTTATTACATCCTTGCTTTTATATTCTAGTCCTCTCAAAATGAATGCTAACATTGCGTTTGCCTTCTTTACTACCAACTCAACCTGCAAGTTAACCTTAAGGGACTCCTGAACTGGGACTCCAAAGTTCCTTCACGCCTCTGATTTCTGAATTCTCTCCTCATTTAGAAAATAGTCTACACAATATTCAATAATGGGCATTTTGTAAAAGAAGGCATTGTTGAACTATTAAGTCTTCTGTGTTTACTGATTGATCATCACTGCATTAAAGATGAGTAAGGTGGGGCCAACTGAAATTTCAGCTAGGTGGGATCAAATATCTAAGAAAGTCCATGAGGCTAATTATTTTTAAAGCTGTCAGACTTTGGTAAGTAAGTCCAGCAATAACCCTTGACTATTTAGATGGGGATTGGCATTGGCCAATTTACCCTTGTCAAGACAACATTTGCATGAATTCAACAAAATATTTCTATAACAGTTGACAATGAGCAAAGGAAGAATTCCAGAGCACAGAGCATTGTCGCTGAAGAGATACCAAAAGTCAGCATGGAATAAATTTGGTATCAATGGAGTAGATAACTATAAAGGCATCCACAACTGGATCCAATTCTCAAATAGGGTGGTATAAGGTTATGGAGGAATTTAGGGTAAAGCTGAAGATTTGAGAACCATTCTCAGACAGAGGTATCCTACGGAAGTTGTTAATAATGTGGGCATCTTGTGACAGAAGGCATGAGTTGTTACATGAGATAGAGCTTTGCGAAGGTTAAAGTTCAGGTCTCGACACAGTTCAAAATAAGCACATGCTCTATTACATCCTAGTTAATGGTTTGCCATTGGGGTAATCAGTAATTATGCTGCTAGGCTCCCACTGCTCTCTGTGTGAACAAAGAAGAATTCTGACCAGAAATATACATATCAAGATGAAATTGTTACTTTTCTTATTAGGTTAAACAATGACTCAGGTCCTTATAACCATATTAAACTTAAATCCATATATAGGCATTCACCATAAAAGTTAAAACAAAGGCATTGGAGTTGAAATTCAACTTGCAAGAAACCACAAAAGGATGAGATTATTGATCCTTTCACACTGGTCTGGAAACGTACACTGCACTTAAATTGATAGTCTCTATACAGAATTATACTGTGTTTCTTGCAAGATCTCAATGCACAAACTGCAGTTCAATCAATCTGCAAAACTTTGTACAATTACTTACTCTTCCAAGATCAACAATTTACAGAAAGTCTGTGTAATTATAATTCCTAGGTCAGCAACAGCTAAATCAGATTAGTTGTTATTGATATCTCCTTATTGCCAATAACAGCCAAAACAAACCCTAAAAGTTTAAAGCAGTAATCACATGGATTTTTAAGTCCTACCTGTTGCTCATAATGCAGTTTGATCAGTTTATTTTCCCTGCCAAGTTGGGCCAGAATCGAAGTCTTTACACTGGAGTTCCAACTTCTTCCTTCATCTGCAGCAATTGCAAAATACTATTAAACAAAGACGTCATTAAGTGTCGTTCTCAGCTGATAGGAAAAAAGATGCCAAAGATTGGCATTATGCCACTTTAGATAAACACTAAGGGTTGAGCTAAAACTG
This sequence comes from Rhina ancylostomus, assembly GCA_030265395.1. Classification (NCBI taxonomy): domain Eukaryota; kingdom Metazoa; phylum Chordata; class Chondrichthyes; order Rhinopristiformes; family Rhinidae; genus Rhina; species Rhina ancylostomus. Next base: position 114,880,878 of record JARFYF010000001.1, read on the forward strand.
GCAGTAAAGGGCTCTGTACTTCATAAATAATGATGCAATCTTTGATGTTCGCAATTCAGTTTGAGTGTTACAGTTGGAGTGAAACAACTGAAGGAAAAACAACTAAATAGGAATTCTTTAACATAGCAACTGGACAAACACGTTCTACTGCTGGGCAGCATTAAAGAAGAGATAAACTTAGCAGAGAACACATTCCAGGAAATGCAGTTTGTAAAATAAATAAACCAAGACTGTCAGGCTAATGGGCTGTAAGCAATTAGAGAAAAAAAATAGTTGACATACAAGAGACTGCAAACTGCTGGAGGAACTCGGATGGCCAATCAGCATCTGTGGAGGGAAAAGAATTGTTGACATTTTAGGTCAAGATGCTGCATCAGAAAAGTATTATATGTATCACTTCACTGAAGTTTGAACTCCATGATCTGAATTATATTCCCTGATGCAAGTCACACAGATGAGGTCTGAAAAGCACAAGATACCAAAGCTTGAAAACACGTACCACCAGGCTCAAGGTCAGCTTTTATAACAGCTGTTATAAAACACCTCAATGGACCTCAAGACGAACTCTTGATCTCTCAATCTATCTCGTCTTGGCCCTTGCACGTTTTTGTCTACCTGCACTCTACTTTCTCTGTAACTGTAACACTATATATTGCATTCTGTTATTGCTTTTCTCTTTCTACAACCTCAGTGTACTTATGTTCGGAATGAACTGTCTGGATAGCATGCAAAACAAAGTTTTTCACTGTATGCCGATACATGTGACAATAATAAACCAATTCCAATGCAAGGATTGGGAGATTTAAAATACAAGCCTCAGCCATTTTAGCACCAGTATCCCACCCAAAGGTTTCCCTGAAAGGAGGACTGGGCATTGCCATCATGAGAGGGCCAGGGGATTCCAAGGCAGAGAAAGCTCAAATGTCTGTGTTGGCCCACAGAAACACTCCTGCTTCCTCTGACATAAAGAAAGAAAAGCATTTATAATGGCTTATCACTGTGGGACACTTCAGGATCAGGATCACCCTGGTGGGGAAGGCACTGTGGCTTAGCCCTTGGCTTAAAATTTCTGGAAAAGCTTTCAAGATCTAAATATGAAACCAATGTCCATATTTAAAGCAGCATATGTGCCCCTGTCTTTAAGTGGCTGCCCCACTCACCTACTCAAAGACAGTTCAGCAACCCACAGGAAAGCAGTGAGTGGGTATATTACCATGGTTATTTTAACTATGCAAGATTATGCTGAGGACTAAAACCTCCTCTCAGTACAGAAGCAGGGTCAACATAGAAGTTCATCAACTAAGGATTTTGATTTTTTTTTCTGAGTATAAACCCTACACTTCCAATGGCACTCCTTTAATTGTACACTTAAGCATGGGAAACCCTTTCCCCTAGGGTCTTCTTGCTGTCAGTGAGAGAAGAAGCTCTTAACCAAGGTGTCTTTTAAAATGAGAGGCGAGGAACCAGGAGGGTGTCAATTGCAGGAAGTGTAGGAGAGGAATTTAATACCAACATGTTTATAGTTTATATTTGTAAATCAAAAATAGCATATTTCAGAATGATATCATTTACCCATCAGATTCATTTTTAATGCCTTCATTATAGTTTTTCCTTAAAGACTTCGTTCTTTCTTAGAAGATTGGAGATATAATTGAATTTGGATCATGCAGTCTGGCCATATATAATGTGCCTAATTTCCCAGGATGCTTCAATACTGTTCAAGCAGTTACACTGACGAGAATTTTTAAAATTCTCATCCTAGCACTTTTTGCCCAGAGGCACTCCTTCAATTTTACTTGAAATGCAAGATGATAAATTTCATTTTTATTAGTTCAGATTCAGATAGGGTATCCTTAAAATACAGGTTAAACCTGTCTGTGAGTAAGAGAAAAGTCAGCTCTGCCAACTTGATGGAAGGTTGTCAACCAGAAACACTGATCCTATTTCTCTCTTCATAGACGCTGCCTGATCTACTGAGTGTTTCCAGCATTCTCTGCTTTTGTTTCAGCACTCCCAATGTGATGCAGCTTCTCTTGTCACAGACGCAAACAAGTATGAGATGCAAAGAGAGACAAGAAATGTTATGTCCTATGGCAAACTTAGAAGGGGAAATCTGCATTCTAACATTTCACAATAAAAGACTCCATTTTTGTAAGCAGTTAATTTCTGCAAAGTATCATTTAATTACAACAAACATTTGCACAAATAACAAATGCTTACTTCAAGTTATTATTGGAAATCTAGGAGAAACGACCATAAAAAGATGAAATAAAAAATTATATCCGAGGCAAATTACAACATTCGTGATTTAAACAAAAGCTATCACAGCTGAATAATACTGCAGTTTATTTTTTAAATTTAAGATATACTTATTAAGCAAAATGCACTTATTTCAGTCGACCAATTATAAGTACAGGATGTCCCACAAGATAAAAGGGGAAAATAAGGAACTTGCCTGGTTCCTTCATTCTAAGGAGATTAATCAAAGCTGCTTCATAATATTATTTTTCTAACCTGAACAAACTGCAGAGCTCCGTTATCTATTTAAGGGTGAAATTCTTTAACCCTAGTGCAACTTGTCACAAACAAAAAAAACCTCATGTCAACAAATTCTTCTTCTAGTTTAATGCTAGCAACTTCTGCCTAAATAATTCTTTGATGATAATTTTCAACATACAAATGCATTTATACTTCCATGTAAAGCATCCTAAATGAATAATTCTCATCTGTATTCTCTAAGGAGAAGGACATTGTAGTTAGAGAACTCTGGGGAGGGGGAGAGGCAGTGAAATTCCACAACAGGTTATCATTAAAAAGGAGTTATTAAGTGTCTCAGCGGCCTTAAAGGTGGATAAAATTCTAGGGCCTGATGAGATGTATCTCAAGTTGCTATGGGTAGGAAGGAAAAGATTACTGAAGCGCTGACAGAGATTTTTCAACCTTCACTAGCCACAGATATGCACCAGATGATGAGGATGCCAAACGTGGGATCTTTATTCCAGAAGGACAGCAGGGATAAGCTAGATATTTATAGACCTCTCAGTCTAAAGTCTGTGGAAAGGATGTTATTGGAAAAAATTCTGAATGACAGGATTACAGTCTACATTTGGACAGGCAGGGATTAATCAAAGATAGTCAGTATGGTTTTGTTAGGGGGAAATCCTGTCTGACGAAGTTCCAAAAGAGGTAACAAAACGTATTGACGAGGGCAGTGCAGTTAATGTAGTCTTACATGGACATCAGTAAGGTCTTTGACAAGGTCCCACACAGGAGGCTAGTCCAAAAAAGCTTAGAACCCATGGGATGAAAGGCAAGTTGGCAAATGGGATCCAAAATTGGCTTGGCAGAAAGTGAAAGGGGAGGATTGTTTTTTTGTGATTGAAAGCCTGTGGTCAGTATATATTGGTTACATACATTAATAATTTAGATACAAATTGTAGGGAGCACAAGTAGCAAGTTTGCAGGTGACACAAAAATTGATAGTGGTTTCGACAGCGAGGAGAACAGAGGAAGGTAACAGCATGATATTAATTGGTTAGTAAGATAGGCAGAGCAATAGCAGATGGAATTTAATTCTGGTACATTCAAGGTGATACACTTTGGAAGGACTAATAATGGTGGGTCATAGACCATGAATGGTGGGGCCCCAGGGAGTACTGAGGAACAGGGAAACCTCACTGTACAAGTCTAAGGACCCATAAAAATGGTAGCATAGGTAGATAAGGTGGTGCAGAAGGCATATGAGATACTTGCCTTCATTAGCAGGATGTGGAAGGAAAGTTATGGTACAACTGGAATAAACATTGGTTAAGCCAGAAGGTGGAGTACTGTGTGCAGTTCTGGTCACTAGACTACAGGAACAATATGACTGCACTGGAGAAGATACAGAGGAAATTCACTAGGATGTTGCCTGGGGTTGAGCGTTTCTGTTATGAGAGAAAGCCAGATATCTTGGGTTTGTTATCCTTGCAGTGAGGAGGCTGAACGGGGACCTGACAGATATGTACAAAATTATGAGGGACAAAAATAGGGTAAGTAGTAGGAAACCTTTACCCAATGCACAGGTACATAAATATAGAGGGAACAGGTTTAGGGTAAGTAGTAAGAGGTTCAGAGGAGATTTGAGGAAGAATGTTTTTACCCAGAAAGTGGCTGGAATCTGGAATGTTATTCCACCATCTTGCCTACTTGTTTAAGCCTTAAAGTTAAATAAAATCTTCCCATGTCCTTCCCACAACTCACTTGATTATATTACACTATCTTTTCATCCAAGTTAATAATATAACTTGTGAATAGTTGAGATTCCAGTACTGGTCCCTGTGGCGTCCATTTAACAGCCAGGCAACTTGTATAAATACATTTCTCTTAATCCAAATCTGTTTTGACTTAAACCAATCTTCAATACATACTAACAAAATCACTCCAGTTTTCTAAATGTCCCCATGCATAGTCCCATAGTGCAACATTTCTATTAGAATCTCATGATCTTCTGGAGTCTTGTCCACCCTTAAGTGAACATTAAGGAGTTATGGCAGAGTATTGGTGTGAAACAGAGATAACGTCATAAAATATTTTAAAGTGTACAACTTATTACATCTACTTGACA
>JARFYF010000001.1:115009989-115021566 GCA_030265395.1 Rhina ancylostomus
CTTGTCTCTTTAAGTGTGTATCTTTGTGTGTAAATGTATGACTGTATGTGCAGGTGGGCATGTGTACTGAAATGATATTTCAGTAATGATTGAATATCTGAAAGTGAGTGAGATGTGCATGTCTAAGTATTGAAGTGGTCATAATTGGATGAGTCTAGTTGTTCATGAATGGGATTTGTTGCTATTCACCAACCTTGATCAAGCTTGAGAAACCACTAAAATTTATTGGTCATCTGGACTCTGTTTTCAGGGGATCTCCCCTAGTTATTGAGCTCTCTGGCCACTGTCTTCTAACTGATCATCCATCTCAACATTTGGTGCCTTCCTGCATTTACTCCTTGTCTCAAGCACTGTCTGAAGATAGAGAATGCACATTATCTGTTCTCATGCTACATGCCACCTGAGCAAAGCTAAGTATTGTTCAAGGCTAGGTAACTGACAGGTCAGTGATTGGTGCCTGCAGACTTGCTGTTAGGTTAAACCCCCTTCACACTCTTCAGACCAGCATAATTTGCTGTCATTTAGTCCCATGACCTGTGGACATGGGCTGTTATGTACTTGAATTCCAAGCTCTGTGTCCTGCCCATGGAACATGAGCTCCAGTCCTCCCTGTTGGATATCCAAGGGGGAAGTTATGCAAGTTTAGTGGGCTTGGGAAAAGTTCCAACTGAAGCTGATGGGATGTGTCTGAAAGGCCAGGAAAATGTGAGCAATGGTGCAATGAGCATTTGAAGCCATGCACCAACAGGCAGTTTGTGAAAGCAGATTTTGTCAGGAACAAGTAAAAGGAGAAGAGCAAAGCTCTCGGAATTAACCATGAGAGGCAGGGGAATGCAAACATGGTAGGGGATGGGGACAGACCAACCAAATATACTCTTTAAGAATGTGGCATGGCTTGATTGGGAACACTCTAATCCCCAGAGTTTTCATGAAATTCTCAGACAGGGACTGAGCTTTCAAAACATTAAGGCTGCTGTATCCCCTTATTACATGCTTCAGTAATGTAGCAGTTAAGTTACTAGACTAATAGCCAAGTTCTGTTCATTAATTCTGAAGACACAAGTTGAAATCCCACCATAGCAGTCAGGGAATTTAAATTCAAGTAATTCATTAAAGCTGACAAAAGTAACCATGAAACCACCAGACTGTTTAAAAAAAAAAAAAATCTTTTCTAATGTCCTTCAGAGAGGGATATCTGTTGTCCTTAACTGGTCTGACCCAGACCTCTGGTTTACTCTTAACTGCCTCCTCTTTTAAAGTAATCAAGGATGGACTATAAATGCTGGCACTTAGTGATGGCCACATCCCATCATGAAGAAAAAGCTTTAAATAGCACCATAAGTTCCAGAGAGTTGAAGTGTTATGGTTTCAAACTGCCATTAATGTACATTTTATATATGCTGCAAACAAATATTAATAAATCTATTAACATTCCCTGTGAATCTCAAAAGACTTCAAATAAATGGATATAGCAGCCTGCAATACATGCATCTTTTGAAATCTCATTACCTTTGTGGGACTTCCATAAGTGAAGTAATGAGAATTTGCAAATAGTTGTCCATTTAAACAGACTAAGACTGATAATAATGGTTAAAAGAAGGTTGTGCATTTTTCCAAAGAAAGATTGGCCATGGGAATAAAGACTGGGGGGCAATGAATATGCTGGGAACTTATTCAGCTCGTGCAGTAGAGACAGGGAGCTAGATGAGTCTGTAGCTATGTATGGCTTACACTGGCATAACTTGTAGTGACTGCCATGCTCATCTGTCAAACTTCTCATTGCATTAAGTAAAGGAGGAACTGACAATTTGGAATGAAAGATCTGTACAGAGAACTGTCTGTTCAGTATTTGGATAAGGATGTCTGGCTGGAGGTTTGGTATGAAAACAAATGCTTGCAGAGGACCAGTGGCTAATGAATACCCAGCAACAACATTCAGTGATAAGTTTGAGGGTTCTCCACAGTGGAGGGCATCAGCAGCAGGTTGCAGCTGGACAGCTGTGTACACATTGCCCAGGGGCATCTGATACTCTTCTTGGAAACTTTGAACAATCATCTGGAGCTATGTACTCAAGTACCTGGACATCAGCAGGAAGGTCTGAATATTTGCTGCCTTCAGACTGGTCTCCTGGTTACCCTTCTCTGACAAATAAGCCAAAGGAGGGGAAACAAAATAGAAAAATACTTTTATAAATTTTCATGTAATCAGAAAACTAAACTCGCTACAACCAAGGGCCAGTCTTGAAGGAGACTCAAAAATGAAGCCAGGAGCTTATTTCTAACTCTATCTGAAATGGTTAACAGTTCATTTGTCTGTCTTAAAGCAAGATATATCCAGTGTTCCTGGCCATCTTGGTAGCAGAAGTTCCTAAACTTCTGAGGACCTTCTACTCAACAGTCCCTGCTGGAATCACACAAATAGTTGGCCTATTTTAAAATTGTTTCCAATGATAATAACCTTGTATTTATATAGTACTTTCAATATACTTAAAACAAAGTGTTTTGATCCTGGCCTGGACTATTGGATGGAGCTTACATCCTGATTTGAAGCAGCCTAATGCTGAGTCTTGAGCCAAGGAGGAAATTCTTATAGAAGCTCCTTATTTAAGGAGTTCCTTTACCCATTCTGATACCCATTCTGAAACCCATAAATCAATGGCTCAGTACAGCTGGAGAAAGACTACCCTCCCAAACACTCATCTGACAAACTATCCCTGCAACTCCAACACAGTGAAGTTTCCTGCTTTGTCAGCAGATTCCCACTGCTGCTGTCCTTTGGAACAGAATGACCTTGTTTGCATTTAAAGGTAAGACTGTCAGTGAGCATTATGTTGCATAATATTCATTTTTTATCACATTCATTTAAATGTTGCGTCTTCTACTGCTTTGTTCCTGAGAGCTGTGGGACTTTGAGATACTGCAGAATGATAAGTGGCACTTTAATCAGAGATCAGTAATTCCTCCTTTCCAGCCTGGAATCTGGGGATTCAGATGTACCCACAGTAACCTTAGATCAGTGCATTCCTATTTAGTGCATGTCTTGGGACTGCAAATCTAGAGGGCAATGTTTTTTCATGGGTTCATCATGAGAAAATGTCAGTGACAATTTACAAGCTTGAAGTAATGATGTTATTGCTGGTGAGCAATATTTGCAGGAGTGTTTATCTTGTTGGCTACCACCTTTGGAAATTTATATCAATTTGAAGTTTTGTTAGTGACAGTGTAGAAGTTGCAGTGTGAAGCAAGGCATATAGGAGATCTGGCAATCATTGTACATGAGCTATCAGAAATAAGAAATTTGTCTTTCATATTTAACATACTGTTTGTTAATGAAAATCTAAACTGCTTACTTCTAATACTAGCTAATGTGATTTACAATTCATAATATGTGTCCTAAAGCAACAAAATTGACAACCAGTCTTGCTAATCCATCACCTCTGACTTTAACCAGAAGCCAGTGAATGGGTGTAATCAATGCCTTGTTTGTAAATGGCAGTAGGAATCCTTAGCCTCTACTGATTTTACAATACTTTATTTCAGGTGGATTAGGTCAACCCAGGTGGCCACCTCAGGCTGAGACTAAGGGCATGTCCTCAGTCCTAATGCAGTCCTGCTGAGTTATGTACTCTTGGGTTTTTTGCCATTTTGCTTTGTCCCCTATCAGAAAGTCCCAAGTGGCATTTTAGCTTCATGTGACTATAACCCTTCAAAATGACCACCTGTAAGGGTTCCCTAGTAATTTCCTGTAGCCACAGTGTCAGTAGGCTCCCAGAATAAAGTTTTTCTCTCAACTGATCTCCAGAGGTCAGCTCCCCTAACATAAGACAGCAGCATGGGTATTTCCCTGTTGTCTCATTGGCTTATGTACCATGAGTAAATGCAACCAAGCTGTGTGGCACATAGTGAGAGCAGGAAATCCTCCTTCAGGTATTACACACAAGCACCTGGCATTAACCTGCTCACACATTTAACAAATTATTAAACTAGTTCACCAATGAAGGCATTTCTTTAAATTTTGAAGATTGGATTGTTTTAAGCAACCATCTAGGTTTGAATCAGCAGGGCAGCTGAAACTGATCAAACCAAACATTGATTTCTTGCATACGTGACTGATCAGTGATGTGACAAATTATATTACCACATTGGTATACTTGGTTGTGGAGTTTCTTTTCTGAGACTAAACATAGGGAATATTGCTGAACTTTACCAAGGTTATAACTAACTCAAGTATTGCTGACAGTTATTATGGATAAAGATAAAGATCATTGCATTTGGCAATGTTGCTATCCATCAATGCAAAATAAACCTTTAGTGTGAAATTGCCTGTACCTTTTATCTATATAAAGATCAATAGGATAATGAGGTGCTGAAGATGACACTACTACAAAACACTAAGAATATTCTACCATCACTTGTACTGAGAAGCATTTTGTCATTTGGCTTTCATAGAAGATTGCTAGAGTTAAATTGTTTGTAGGTTATTGTGTAGCCACAGTGATTTCTGACCAGCCAGGTCAGTTTCTTTAACAGCAGCTCATAAGAAAAGACAATTTACACAGCTCAATCTTCATATTTAACCTCAAAGGTTATTAAGAGGAGCTTATTTTCTGACAGGCTCCCTGAGATTTGATTTTCAAATAGTACAGCACAAGAACTGGCCCTTCAGCCCACAATGTTATGCTGAACCAATTACATTAGTAATAAAATGCCCAACTAAACCTTCAGTCTATATACAATGTCCATATCCTACTATTTCCCTCACATTCATGTGTCTAACTAAGAGCTTCTTGAATACCTCTACCATACTTGCCTCCACCACTGCCCAAGGCAGTGCATTCCAGGTAACCACCACTGTAAAAAAAAACCTTGCCCTGCTCATCTCCTTTGAACTTACCCCCTATCACCTTAAATGCATGCCCTCTGGTATTAGACATTTCAACCCTGGAGAAAAGATACTGTCTACTCTATCTATGCCTTTCAATCTTTATCAGATCTCCCCTCAGCCTCTGCTGCTCTAGAGAAAACAGCCCAAGTTTGTCCAACCTCTCCCCATAGCTTGCACCCTGTAATGCAGGCAGAATCTTGGTAAACCTCTTCTGCACCCTCTCCAAAGCCTTGATATCCTTCCTATTGTGGTGTGACCAGAACGGAATGCAATACTCCAGACTCAGCCTAACTAAAGTTTTATAAAGCTGCAGCATAACTTCCTGACTCTTGAACCCAATGCCTTTACTAATGGAGGCAGGCATGAAATATGCTGCCTTTACTGCTCTATCAACCTGTGTAGCCACCTTAGGGAGCCCTGGACAAGGACCCCAAGATCCCTCTGCTCAACACTGTTAAGGGTCTTGCCATTAACAGTGTACTGTCCCTTGACATTGATCTCCCAAAGTGCAACACTTCACGTTTGGCTGGGTTGAACCCCATATGCAATTTCCCTGCCCATATCTGCAGCTGATCTATATCCCACTGTATTCTTTGCCAGTCTTCTATGCTATCCACAACATCACCAATCTTCATATCCTCTGCAAACTTACTAATCTACATTTTCAGCCAGGTCATTTATATACATCACAAACTGCAGAGGTCCCAGTACAGATCCCTGAGGAACACTGCTAGTCACAGACCTCCAGCTAGAATAAGTCTCATCCGCCACTACCCTCTGTCTTCTACAGGCAAGCCAGTTCTGAATCCAAACAGCTAATTCGCTGTGGATCTCATGCATCTTGATCTTCTGGGTGAGCCTCCCATGAGATTACTACCCCAATACTCACTGTGCAGGACCTCTTCCCCCTTTCCTCCCATGTCATTGTTCCCAACGTGCACTACGACCTCTGGCTGCACACCCTCCCCCTTGAGAATGTTCTGAGACATTCTCGACCCTAGCACCCAGGAGGCAATGCACCATCCTGGTGTCTTTCACAGCCACAGAATCTCCTGTCTGTCCCCTTAACTACCAAAGCTCCTTTCACTTATTGCTCTGCCTGACTTTACCCTTCCCTGCTGAGCCACAGTGCTACGGACCTGCCTACTGCTGCTGTGCCCTGATAGGTCATTCCTCCACCCCACCCCCCAGCAGTATCTAAAGTGGTATCCTTGTTGCTGAAGGGAATGGCCACAGGGGATCCCAGGACTGACTGCTTACTCCCCTTGCTGCTACTGGTGGTCACTCACCTATCTGCAGCCTGTACCCTGGGTGTGACCACCTCAGTAAAAGTCTCATCTTCCCAGATAGTCCTGAGTACATCCAACTCCAGTTCCCGTTTCTTGACCCTGGTCAGTTAGGAGCTGCATCTGGGTGCACTTCCTGCAGCTGTAGTCATCAGGGAGACTGAGGTTGCCTGACATCCCACATCTTACAGGATGAGCATTCCAATGCCCTAACTGCCACCCTGCTTAATCTGGATCAAGGATTAAAGATTTACAGACAACATAATAAAATCCTTACTTGTTTTTACCTGTGCCTTCTTACTGAAACCTCTTTTTAAAGAAAAGAGCCGCTTGCACTCCCCTCACCTACATCACTTACTCAGCCTCTTCTCACTGAAGCCTCAGTCCCCCACTCCAACACTGAACCACTCCAACAGTGGTCGCTTTGCTTCACCCTTGCTGATTAGCTAATTATTACTAACAATATGCAAGTGTGCCACTCACTGAAAATGAACACCAAGCACAGAGACTCGCCTCTTCTGAAAACTCCCGTCTCTCTAACTTGCCTCAGTTGAAAACCAGGTGCATTTATTTTCTCATCCTGTTTTTCAGCAACATGCTGTTGACTTTCCTCCAAATTATCTTTCTGCCAATCTCTACTCTGCCTCAACCCATAACAGAAAGATGGCTCAGAGCATGAGCATCTCCATAGTAACTGCCAACACCATGACATAAGCAAAGTACCCTGCCTATAGAAAATTAGAAAATGCTGAGAACACACAGCAGTGCAGGCAACAGCTAGGTCCATATCCTTGAGGACTACCCACCATTCTTTTGTCACATTACAAGGCTGTAGTACACCTCTTGATTCCCAAAAACCTTTCTACAGTTTACAAGACAAAACTGGATGGTGATGGAATACTTTTCGTTTGCCTGGATGAGTAGCCTCAGCAGCACTCAACAAGCTCACGCTCCATTTAGGATGAAGCGTCCCATCCACCACTCTAAATATTCACTCCCTCCATTTCCAGCATACCATGACTTAAGTGCTTCCTATCCAAAAAATGCCCTGCAGTTACTTGTTCAGAGTACTGCAAGAGCACTGCCTGAACCTGTGATCTCTGCAGCTTAGAAAGATGATGGCTAAACTCTGCAACTATCCCTCCAAATTACGTATCAACCTGGAAATATATTACTGTTTCTTCTTCATTTCCTAGAACCTCCTACCAAATCACATTGTGGGAATACTTTCACCAGAGCAACTGCAGCAGATTTGTGAAGATAGCTCATCACCACTTAATCAAGAGCAATTAGAGATGGGCAATAAATGCTGGCCTTGCTCAGATGCTATTAATACAACAATTCTCCTGGGCCTCAAGAGCCTTCACCACTTTGCCAGATTCCATGCTTCCTTCTCCTTCTGGTAATTCTGTTTGTTTCCATAGATCATGCCTGATGCACTGAGTTTTTCTATCATTTTCCATTGTTAGTACATTAGACCGATGGCTGTTCCTCAGAACTGGAAGACATTAGATGAGAGAACTACTGTTAGCTGCAAATGATTGCAGCAGAGGCAGGGAAAATAACAAAACATTCAATGACTTATCAGTATCCTCATTTCCAGATGAAAGGCCATCAGTCTGAAACTTTAACTGTCTACTTATCATCTTTGATGCTTTCTAACCTGTTTATCATTATCATCTGCTAGGTAGAGTATTTTCATTAGGGATATACCATTCTGATAAGAAGACCCCCAAGTTCTTGGTTGATCAGCAACTGGCTTATCTTATTGGTATAATAGCTCTGTGCTTGCGGCCATAAAGCATCTACTGCTAACCCGCTGGCTGCAGCATTTACCTTGGTGAATCAGGTGAGCTCTCCTGATTCATTTCTTCACTCATTTCAGGCCTCTGTAAGACTTTGCTCATTGCATTCTGATTGGTATGAAAATGCTCCAAAGCTTGGGGAGATGGTACTCTAGCCAGTAAAAGTGATTTGTACACCATGTTCACAAAAATATTGCAATAGCCTTTTACTGATAGTTGTTCTGTCTAAACTCCATTAATCTGATCCAGCATATCATTTTAACAGTTGTCCTATTCTGATCTTGTGCCTTTAACTTCGGAACTCAGAAGCTGTTACCAAATTGAACATGGGTTATATTTGCTTAGTATTTATGTCCTAGAACTCTTATTGCAGATTTGATGGTGGTTCGAAAGATTTGATCACACGGTTGATAAACCAGCTTTCGCAAGTCAGATTGTTGTAAAACTTTATTGCACAAGAAATTTAACGATTGTTTTAGTAATCAGAAAAGACTTCCACTTGGTTCGATAGACCATCCATCGATAGCAGGATAAGCCCTGCATCAAAATAGTTTATGTGATAATAAAAAATTATGACATGATACCAATTGCGTAGACCAAGGTCACATTACACATGTGAGCAAATGCAAACTCCTTCAGCGATGCATCTGCAGTCTAGACATCTGCTATTATAAATCTGATTTTCTCTGAACTATTTTTAATAACTTCAGTACAGAATGTAGTTAGATCACCATTGGGACTTAATCTTCATTTTTATTGCTCACTGATGCATTGAGTTGCTACTGTATCAACTCTACCACTTCTATTTAGTCCAGCTAAATTATAGTTTTGAAATGCAATACTTCCCAGCAATTAGACAGTATAACCAGGATGCCATATTGATAAAAATTTGTAATTGAAGATTTATGAACCAGAGTATACAAATTCAATTACAGGGCATTCAAGCTGTCTTTCCTCTACTATAATTTTGTTGATTTTAAGTTGTCTGTGTGACATAAATGATGCAGAATAGTAGAAGTTGTGATTTGATGGATGGGGTTGGGTTGAGTGAGAGATATGTTTAGTGGGTCTGTGTAGCATTTGAGGGAACAAATACTTAATCATGAACAAATGTAATCAGCAATAAATGTTATGATTGAGAAGCAGTCAGGTGATAGAATAAAGTGCTACAATGGGCAGACCACCATTATGTCGGAGTCAGAAACATAAACAGTAGATTAAACACCATCCTCTTCTATGCAGCATACATAGTTTCTACAGGGAGAAACATTAAAGAAAACAGATATTCCAAGCATATAGCAGGAAGATCTGGGGGCTGTTGTGATAATACAATTGATGTACAGTTTACATTGCTACCATGTCAAAGGAAGACAATTCTGAGGCAATATTATGGGCCTTAATTGGTGCCATCATACACCCAGTACATGAATTACAATACACATGTGTACTTATTTGTAACAAACTGCACTCTTGTGTAGTTTATTTATTGCTACAGAATAATAAAAAAGCCTTGCATTAATTACACATTCTCATAAGCAGTACAATTTGAATCTTATATAAAGTATAGTGTCAGCAGCTACCTTGGCTTTTTTCCAGTAACCAAGACAAAGTAGCCCTTCATTATAGCTCATCATTTGTTCTTCCATTACACTCCCTTGATGGCCAATGGTTAAGAATTATTACCAAAGAGGAAAGCAATTGCAATGAGAAAACAACTTCAATAGCAAGTCTGTCTGTTAGGAACTAGCTTCATTGCAATTTGTATCCCAGAATGGTATTGCCCGCACCCGTTTAAAATTTACTTTGTTTGAATCATATTAGCTTAAATTTTGATCACATCTCTTTCTAGTTCATGCTGTGATGGAGGTCACAATATTTTACCTCAGGAGAAGTGCATACAATGAAATTGTGACATCTGAATTTGGATTTGAATTTTTCAGAAAGGAAAATGGAATCACAATTTCTCATTATCCAGCCTTTCTTGCTTCCCTTCACCCTCTACTCCCACACTTTGGAATAACATTGAAGATACTAGCCATAGGAGAATTTACTCTATGAAATCAATGCATATCCTTTCATATAGGCAAGAGATTTGACCAGGTTCAATGACTGTGATAAAACCTTAGCCAAACTTGTTAGACTTGCTGCTCCTGGACCAGGTGGTGGTGAGGGACAGAAAATAGCAGCTGAGGTTCCATTCCTGATTATCCTCTATCAGTCCTCTGTTGTAAGTGTACTGATGTCAGGGAAGGCAGAATGGGGCCCAAAATGCACATAGCTTGTTGACGACAACATGTCCAAAAAAACAGTGGGCAATTCATAGGAAAAAGATGGGTGCCCCAGATCTTAATTTTAATCCTTGGTATTAACTCAAACAGGGATTAGAATAAAACACTTAGATGAGGCATGAAAGGCCAAATTGTTCTGGTGTCCAGTCAGCTACCACTCTCAAAAAGGAGAGTAGGTGAGGGACCATGAAGAGTTAATCACCTCTGACAGGTAATTTATTGCTGCTGTATTATTTCCCCCCCATTTATTAGTTCAGCAGTAATGAATAAAAAGTGCAATTTATACCCTGGACTGCGGTCTTCACCCCACGAGATAAATCCATCATGAAAAGTGTGTACATGGTTACTTCCATGCCTTATCTCTGCATTACAGAATATCATCCATGCACTGAAGGAAATCACATGCTGAAGAGGCATTCACTTAAGAACCAGACTGATGCCAATGATCAACTTACTCAAACTAACTGACTAATAAATATTCTGACACAAAACCAAAATGTCGTAAGTGCTGGAAGTCTTGGGTAAAATAGAAAAAGTTGGAAAAGCTCAGCAGGCCAGACAGCATCTGTGGAGAGAGAAACAGAGTTAATATAGAAACATAGAACAGCACAACACAGGAAGAGGCCCTTCAGCCTATGATATCTGTGCCGACCAATGATAGCAATCTAAATTAACCCTACCTGCCTGCACATGTTATGTGTTCCTCTCTTCCTTGCCTGTTCATACATCTGTCTAAATGCTTCTTAAATGTTGCTGATATATGCTTGTACCACCTCCCCTGGCAGTGCATTCCAGGCACTTACCATTCTGTGCAAAGAAAAGTTTGTACATCTCCTTCAAACTTTTCCCTTCTCACCTTAAACCGATGTTTTTTAATATTTGACATTTCCATCCTGGGAACAAGACTTTATCAACGGCCAGTCCCTATATACCTCCATTTCCCCATCGTGACAGCCTCATCGCCCTCTGCTTCTTTCTTGACCAGAGACGGAACCAGTCCCCTTCCAGTAACACTCTCCTCCGCCTGATTGAACTTGTCCTCACCCTAAATAACTTCACTTTCAATTCCCCTCACTTCCTACAGACTAAGAGTGTAGCTATGGGCACTCGCATGGGCCCCAGCTATACCTTGCCTCTTTGTTGGCTACATTGACCGTTCCAAGCCTAATCTGACCCCATTCCTCAACTCTTTCTCCACTATATCGATGACTGTGTTGGTGCCACCTCTTGTACCAGTGCAGAACTTGACAGTTTCATAAATTTCACTGCAAATTTTCACCCTGCTCTCCAATTTACTTGGACTATTTCTGACA
>JARFYF010000001.1:115106499-115116562 GCA_030265395.1 Rhina ancylostomus
GTGCACAACAGGGAATTTGAATGTCTGGCAGATAGAACATCCATTCCCTTCCTTCCAAAGCCACATTACCCAAAGTTCTTTATTCACAAAGTCCCTGTGGCAGTTGTTAAACAAAGGATAATTTCCAGAGCCCATACCTGAAATATGCTTTCGTATGCTTAAACGTAAACTAATGCAGCAGGTATTTACATGTCACTGTGTGACAGTGTGCGCATGTGTCCCATATGGTATAATAAGAAAGTTATTGTTCTGATATTGGAATTATTGCTACTGTTAACATTAATTTTAACTAATGTTATAAGACGACTTTGGAATAATGGAAAAATTAAGTGAATGACAGTCACAATTGTATTTTATGGTTATAAATTATAACTTAGAAAGGTTTAAATCCAGACTATAAATCTTTGCAAAATATTTTCTTTGAACAAAATTGTGTTTGCAATTTCCTTGCTCAATTTTCCCATTACAATTTTTTCTAATTTCCCACCTACTGATTGCAACCCATCACTTCAAATCTAAAACCTCAGAGCACAAAACAATTTCAGGCCTCGGATATTTCGTTCTGAATGGTTCAGACACCCAGCAATAATAATAATAATAGCACAATGTATGGAAATTATTTTCATTTTGAATACAGATTAGACAACTAGAAGCCACCCAGCTTCTCAGGGTGACCTTTGCCCAAGGGTGTGTGTCATTCTCTGTGCCCAATTTGATACTGTGCAGAAGTATGGAGACAGAGGGTGTATAATGCAAACATGTGGCCAGTTATTTTTCCTTTACCAACAGTTGTCTATTTTATCAGCTGTGTCCTGTTTTCTGATGGATTTGTACCACTGTCATCACTTGATCAGATAACAGACAAGATCGCATTGACATTCTATTCAATAAAAATTGCCTAAAATAATATGTGACTGTTTTGGTTTCTTTATTTGGGCTATTTTTAATAGATATCAGTGTGGAATAATTATAAATATTTTCATGAATTTCTCTTTTCTTTCCTTTCAGGCTTGCAAGGAATGTGTTCCTGGTGCTTTGGGAATATTGCAATAGATTAATACTGTTCTTTTGGGCAGGGACACATGTGAATAAACAGTGAATTTCTAACTATCACGCAGGTAGCAGTTAAGGATCTTCTGAAATAGATTAATTATGAATAACTAAAATTATTGCAAGCCTTAGAGCATTAGAATTTTATTTATAAAGGTTACAGTGTAGGAGCTGCACAACAGGGAGCTAGATATTAAAACGTGGTTGCTAAGTAGGGCAAGTCTCCAATTAAACTGGTGTTGCTGGTTAGTTCCACTTTCAGATTTACAGCTGTATGGAAAGTGACTCGGTTGAAAGATCTAAATGATCATCATTAAATGATCAATACATTATTTGTTAAAATAATAATGATAGCTTTGGAGGCATTGCTTTCCCCAATGGGTGGGATCATGCTCATGGCAGGCCAGCAGCTTTGCAGAGAGTTATTGCCCAGCTACAATGTGTCCTGGACTTTCACAATTGCGTAAAGCCTGTCTGGTTCCCGCACCACCACTGGACTCAGTAGGGACAGAAGCAATTCCATACCATAGTGACCCCAAGGCCAGATATATTTTCTGCCCCACCACTCAATTTTACACCAACCATTGCATGGCTCCATTCAGTTGAATGTTGTCATCAACCTTCGTCAAAAAGGTAAGTGAAGGTACTTATTTTAATTAACAAAACATAAGTTGATTGTGGCTTCAAAGGTGTTTTTTTTTACTTTTTTGACTTTTGAAATGTTTTTCAACTGTTTGGACTATCTCTGATATTTAGAAACTGTGGAAATGGACTCCTGACCTCAAAAGCTTTTGTAGACCTGATGTCTCGCCCTGCCCACTTACATTTTCAATGGGCCGGTAATTGAATATCCACCGGCTGTGCAGAAATCCTGACCAGGGATTTTCAGTAAATAACAAAATCAAACAGAATTCCTTATTCTGTGGTGAAATACATTTACATGTTTACTTGAAGTAGAGACATTCAGTCATCTTAAAGTAACAGCTGACCCCAGGATACCTTTTCCCTTCTCTCTGTCCCTCTACACCATGAGTTGAACCCTGCATACACTCATGCCCATCTCAGGAGTCAGTCTGTCGATGGTCCAATGAGGCCAACTTACCAACTAACCAGAACCCCATTCCTGATTGTAGTAACCTTGTTGTCGAGTGGTCTTATATTTAAGGTTAAACAATAAAAGCTGAAATTGCAGCTTGCCCCTTGATCTAACACTAAGTTCTGAACTCTCCCTCCCCACCCGGCCTGAGCAAATAGCTCTGGTATCTGTTTGATATGATCCTGAATGATGTAATGGGGTTATTTCACTTCAGTACGGCTTCAAAAAGAAAGATGGTTTTCAAATTACATTTTTGCAGATGTTACACATCAGGTGAAATTTCTGAATGCATACTGGTCAAACATCCATCTGATGATATCTGGGGTTTCTTCGTGAGCATTAACTACAGGAGAAAGGAGGAAAATGGAAAGCGTTGCATGCAAGGGGAGTGGTTGGGGAAGAATTGATGAGTGCAGGTGCAGGCTCAGTAACTGTGACCATGTATGGAGAGGATACCTCCAGCAACAGGACTGGTCAGCAAGCAGAGCCAGGCCAAAATGGGAAATGTTGCATTGAATTTGATAAGAGTGCTGCAGGCACATAGGAAAATGAATTCAGGGGGAATGGTGCTGATGGAATTCCTCTGTTGGGAGCTGGTATGAACCCAATGCATGGAATAGCATCCTTCTGTGTCAAAGCACACAAGTAACCTCCAGCTGAAAAAACTGCTAGGGCCATGATTTAACATGTTCTGAAAGATGGCAGCACTCTACCAGAGCAGATACCAATTTTTGCATCAAAGTTGCAAGAGCAGGCCTTGAACCCAGAATCTTCTGATTCAGAGATGTTCCATCCACTAATATCAGGTCATCAATATTCATCTGATCAACTTGTAGGAACTGTGATCCCTTAATTGGTCACATGTACATCGAAACACACAGTGAAATGCATATTTTGCATAGTGTGTTCTGGGAGCAGCCTGTAAGTGTCGCCACACTTCCGGCGCCAACATATCATGCCCACAACTTCCTAACCCATACTTCTTTGGAATGTGGGAAGAAACCAAAGCACCTGGAGGAAACCCACACAGTCACAGGGAGAATGTACAAACTTACTACAGACAGCAACAGGAATAGAACTCCGATCGCTGGTGCTGTAATAGCTAATTAACCGCTACACTACCGTGCTTGCCCCTTAGTCCTCACTAGTCTGAGTGACATTGCAGTAACCCATCAGAAACTCTGGATGGGTTTCTGCTAAACCTCTAAGCTTAAGCCTCTTCGAAGTCTGCAAGATGCACCAGAATAAACCCTGAATTCCAAAGCTAATTTGTAAATGAATGCAATATCTCCTCAAGGGTTATATTCAACATTTTGAATAGCAGCCCAGTGCTGCCAGAAATCACATTAATCGCAGAAATCGCAGTGCGGGTGGAGTGCTGGTAATCAGACCTGTCAGCCAGTTTGGAAAGCTTCTGGTAAGACCTACCATTTAAAGTCAGCAGCTTTGCTTAGATTACTGACTTCCAGGTGCAATGGCTGTTTCCAGGCTACTATCTGCCCTGTTAAACATATCAGACTATCTTCCTTTTGTTTTCTGGATGGGTTAAACAGCAGCTTACCATGGAGGATTTCATAGAAATATTTAAAAAATAGCACAAGAGTTCTTCCCAGTCTCTGGGGCAAGATTAATCCTTCCACCAACATATAAAAAAAACAGATTATCTAATCATCATCAAATTACTGTTTATGGAACCTTGCTGGGTGCAAATTGGCTGCCAAGTTCTCTACATTAAATCAGTGAATGGGCTTCAAAAATACTTAATTACTTGTAAAACACTCTGGGATATCTTGAGGTTGTGATACCTTCCATTTAAATGAAAGTTCCTTCTTATAAAATTAACTTGACATAAACATGGGATGAAAGGTCAGGCTGAAATTTGAATTAAATGATTTAGTCAATTTTAGACTTAGCTCTGCAATGTTCAATTTCTCATCCTCAAGTAGGCCCCACTATTAAAAGATGATACTAATTTTACGCAAGGGTTGTCATAAATCATGTCTTCTTCTCCATCTTTAATCCTAAAAGCCTACCCAAGAAAATATACATCCACTCTGGTTTTGTGGGATCTGATGTGGCCAACGTGGGAACTGTAAACACTTGCCCAGGTGGGATCGGCAGGTGGGTACTTTGTGACATGATGCGTATAAGTGGAGCTTCTGTGTGTTCCCGTTCATGGACTCTCAATACACAGAAGAAACTCATGCAGTCGCAGGGAGAACTTGCAAACTCCACATAGTCAGCAGCAGAGATCAGGATTGAACCCAGGTTACTGGAGCTGTGAGGCAGCAACTTTTCTAGCTGTGCCACTGTGATAACTTATACCAAATAGAATTTAGTACATCTTCGGAAGGAGTTATTGAAAGTATATTGGTATTGGTTTATTATTGTCATTTGTACCGAGCTACAGTGAAAAACTTGTCTTGCGTACCAATCGTACAGGTCAATTCATTACACAGTGCAGTTACCTTTATCAAATGAAGTTACCATAATCAGTAGATGCATTTAGTTTGATCAAGGTCATGGAGCAAGATGTGAACCAAAATTATTTCAACCACTTCTCATTGAGGCAGAGTAAGGCACATATGCAAGAGGAACTCTCCAGGTTATGGAGGTGAGTTACCATTGGGTTGTCATGGATCAAAGCTGTGCACCTGTGAATGTGGACATTAACTGGATCAAATCACTTGAGCTGAGGGATGGTATATCAAGGATTTGCACTTTGGATGATGCTTGGGAGCCACTTAAGCCATGGCGTTTAATGACCCATGCAGGAAAATCTCCAGTCAGGTCAGCTAATGATGACAGATTTCACAGTCTTTGGTAGTAATCGTCATTACTTAAAATTATGCATCTTGTTCACCTGAGTGTCCGGGCAATGTCCATACCATTGTTGGGTAGTCACAGTGGGAGCTGTGATGTGAAACAGAGTGTGCATGAAGGTAAGAATAGAGTGAGCAACAGATAAGTTTGAAATTATTATTATGTTTGTACTAAAGTATATTTCGGAAACAGTGTTTAACTGTAATTACTGTTGTAATTAATGAGTGTATTAGTTGATGTTAAGTCTGGAGTTGCAACTGATGTTTAGAGCTGCATGTGAAACATTATATTCATGCTTACATGTTGCCAAAGTAACTCTTTCATAAAGGATAAGAGACTTGTCATATGTGAACCTACTAGAGAAATTATTTCTTCTTCTTCTGTATTCCCTGAGATGAAGGATGACTTGCTTCCACCCCAATTCTGCGGTTTCATAGGTGACAGATAAAGCCAACGGTTGAACTAAAACTCTACCACAGGAAGATTTGAGGTGCATGACAGGATGACAGCTGGTAGATTGTGAGGTGCTACACTCCTTCCATTGTTTATGCTGGGCTTCGGTATGCTCCTGGTTTTGGAGCTATCAACAATACTCCTTCTCCACTTTGAGTAGTTATGGGCCTGAGATTCACATGAAACAGTGGAAATGTAGTTTTCCAAGGAAGTTTTGAGAACTTCCTTGAATATTCTCCTTTGTCCACCAGGTAATCTCTTCTCATGGCAAAACTCAACAATAAACTGTAGTGTTAATCTACAGGACTCACGAGAAACTGTCATCTCCACTTGAGAATAGGCCATCATTGATTCATTCACTGAAGCACATGAGAGCACAGGCGCTACACTCAAAATCTGTAAATTAAAGGTCCTCAACCAACTTACCCCTGCTCTACAACACCCACTCTTCTACAATAATGGTCCACAGCATGTCACAACAGGGACCATTTCCCATATTGGTAGATCAAGGCCGCAAACCGAGCACAAACCTGATGGTCTATTGGACATCTGTGATTCCCACTTTCCTATATGACATAAGGAGTGACTTGTGAGAATTCATTTATTGGGCAGTATTAGATATATATTGTAGAACTGTTGAGTTTATATTGTAGTGTCATAGTTGAGGATATTAGAAAGTGGATAGATTTATGTTTAACTAAATTTAGTTATTAACTGCATATTTGTGGCTGTGAATAATTTGATACTTATATAATTTATATTGTACGTAAATAATTATTTGATAAATTTATTTAACATACACAGATAGTTACATATATTACATTTTCAAAAGGAAAGCTGTGTAGGATGTTGGAAGAATTACATGTGATATGACCTAATATATTGTAGCAGCAACTGCTGTTCATTAAGTATTGTTTATCTTCAACACTGAATGTTTGGTTAGAAGCTTCAAACTTGTTTCTTGTCTAACTAAACACCATTGCAAAAGAACCTATTGACATCACAAATCATTGAACCACTTTTAATTTCAAGGATTAATCCTTTATAAAATTCAAACACGCAGTAAGTGGAATCTGTTCTGCTGACTAAAACAAAAAAATTGTAATATTTTGTCCACAATAAAAGAAAGTTGAAGGTTAAAAACAATTTGAAGGCCAGCTCTCAATGCCTGTGTTGATTTTGCCAAAGAGTGCTTTCATCTCAGGGAAACACTGATAGGAAATGATGACATGACTCAAACATTTCCCAAACATTACGTATTGCAATGAGTAGGAGAGCTAAACTGTACAGTCACAATCATTTTAGTGGCATTTTTATATTTTAGTGAACATTTTCATTGAAAATAAAATCTGAATGAATACACAATGACGAAGTATATATAGTTCAATGTACTTGTTCATCTTTTAACAACATGTTTGATTGGAGATTCATAATCTTAAATAAGCAAGTTTAGTTTGGTTGAACTGTATGTTAGGAAGCAACTTTTGAATGCAGCACTTTAGGAGCCTCTGGAGCAGAAAAGCTATCTAATTAAATTTGCTGTTGCAGTCAGGTTAGGGAGAGAGCAAGACATGAACAATAATGCTGGAAATTGTAGGACACCAGATGGGGAGTGGTCAGATTGGAAGGAATCACAATTTAAACAACATTAATTCTGAAGCTGCCATAACATAGCAAAATGTTTCAAGGGTAACTAAAAGCTTAGTCAAAGAGGTAAGTTCTAAGAGGAGAAATGTAGATGCTGGAAATCTGAAATAAGAATAGAAAATGTAGGAAACAGCACATCAAGCAACATCTGTGGAATGAGAAACAGAGTTAGTGTTTCAAGTTGAAGACCCTTCATCAAAGCTGGGAAAGAAAGAAAAACAGTTTTAAGTTGTAGAGAGGGTGGGGAAGGGACAGTTAGGAAAAACTGAATATTTCTGAAAGGGCGTCCAGGGTTTCTGTGGAGATAACATGCAGATGAAGTCATCCAGTCAATAGGTTAATGTGGGGAGAGAGAGAGTGAGAGAGTTGTTAAGTGAGGCAGTTTGACAGTGGGGCCAAGAATAAGTGAATGTAAAAGCTGCAAAATGCAGTGCTGTAGGGAAGGTCTGCCAAGTCAACCTGCACCAGTGGACAGAAACAAACTGAGCCAATATTTTAAACTGGAAAGTGAGGTACCTGAAGTTGTAAAATTATAGGTTTTAAGAGGCATTGTGAACGCAAAGGAGAGATGGTGGGGGGGTGGGGGGGTGGTGCAGTGGGGTATCCTGGAGGGAGTGGTGATGTTGGAGGCCAGTATAGCTGATGGCACAGCAGCCAGTGCTGGAGCAACATGTCTGGGAACAATCAAAAATCCGGAATTGAAGGAGTGTAGTTATCAAAGGGATTGTGGGGCTGCCAGAGATTTCAGAGATAGGGAGAGGAGACCTTGGAAGAATTTGAAATCAAGGGAGAGGATTTTAAAATGGATGTATTCTTGAACCTGGAAACAGTGCAAATTAGCAAGGACAGAGGAATGGGTGAAAGGACATTGCAGTTGGCTGACAGTTAAATGCATTTTAATGTAACAAGATATACATAATAATGGAAGGAATACCTTCTACAACGTGATTCTTAAAATAAATTAAGGAGAAAGGGATATCTAGGAAACAAATGAGTTTTCAAAGATGGAAACTGGTGGTAAAAGCCATAATAAAAATAAAGCAAGTTCAGTTTCCTTTTGTGTAGAAGCATTGTAAATAAGCCACAGAGAATGATGGTAACCATGTTCCAAATTTTTATCAGGCTTCAGTGGAGGTATCAGATCTGAGATTTCTATTATCAAAAGGAGATTCGATCTATGAAACAGATAATAACAAGGATTCATTAAAATGATCCTGACAATGGGAAGTAATAGCAATGAAGAAGAAATTGAAAAATTGGGACTATGTTCATTGTCAGAGAGGAAAGTGCACAGGCATCCAACAGAGGTTTTCAGAAAGTAATAAAAGCTTAGTTCTACAAGTTGGTGAATTTTTATTAACTCAGGATAACTACTGGAAGAGGAAAACAGAAAATTTGAAGATTGTTTTCATAAACAATGCTGTCAAGTGTCGATAAGATGTTCTTTTTACTTCAATTAGCTATTGAGACAGAGTTTAACATTATTTAAAAAGAAATTAGATAAATGTTTGAAAGGGAATGATTAATAAAGAATATACAAAGATAGTAGAATGTGAGATTTGACTAAATGGTATTAAAACAGCCATAATGTGATTAAAATGGGTGGACTCTTCACCAAGTTCTTTATTGAACAAAGGCATCCACTGCTCTTGGTAACAATGAAACGTTCCACATTTATTTGTAAGATATCTTAATTAAAACAGACATTTTTTTAAGTCGTTGCTATACAACAACAAAGTTATTTTAATTTTAGGGCATGTGATATAGTGAATTGGGCCTAGCCACACTAAGGCCTGCATGGTGCTCTTATGGACTTGGGATCAGAGTGTTATTGAGGGAAGTCCTTTACATTTAACTGTATAAACATACGCATATTTAATACTTCCTCTGGCATGAATTAGGGAAACCTTTTGATCCCTCATTCTTTTTATAATGAAAAGCACTAAATTCTCATATAGAGTGCCAGAAATATTAAGCATATAAATTGAAATATAAATAGCTTTTAAATATTAGAGGACATCTCAGTTTACAGGCAAAGAGAAAATGTCTTATACAGGTGGGGTCATGAAATCACATATGCACACATGACTGGCAGTGACAACTTAATTACTCGTTCACAATTGTGCAGTTCCAACTGTGAAATAATTTTAGGAGTCATGTATGTCACACACCTGGGACAAAACATTTGATATCAAAGGATAGAAATCAACATTGCCCCCAGCTCTGCAAAAGCAAGTGGCAAGCTATAAAGGCATGTTTTATAAATCACTGGATGTAAAAACTATGGATTAATACAGATGGATCCTGCAGTTGAATGATGGTCCTGCCAAGAATTTCAAGCAATGCACCTAGGGATTTTAGTGGACTAAATATTGGCCATTGTGAAATTCTTTTTGGGAGTTGATAATATAACAATAGACAGGAAATTTCTGCAGTTAGAACTTCCTGCATTGGGAATAGCCAACCATAAGTAAAGAATTTTTGAAATGTTGATTTTTCTTGGTGGCTTCATTATAGCTCACACTTGTGGGACCACTACTTTTTTGACACAAAAAAAATCAACATTTGGTGTCTACCATAGAAAATTCTTATAACAAGCTTTGTACTCACCAAAATTATTTTGGGGCATTTTCTAACATTACAAGACCATGAGGCATAGAAGCAGAATTCAGTCATTTGGCACATTGAGTCTGCTCCATCATTCGATGATGCCTGATTTATTTTTCCCTGTCAACCCCATTCTCCTGCCTTCTCCCTGTAACCTTTGACATCATTACTGTAACCTTTGACATCAAGAACCTATAAATATACCCAATAACTTGGCCTCTACAGCCATCTGTGGCAATGAATTCCACAAATTCACCACATTCTGGCTAAAGAAATTCCTCCTCATCTCTGTTCTAAAGGAAAGTCCTTCTATTCTGAGGCTGTGCCCTCTGATCCCAGACTCTCCCACTACTGGAAACATCCTCTCCTCATCCACTCTGTTCAGAC
>JARFYF010000001.1:115212972-115225914 GCA_030265395.1 Rhina ancylostomus
ACTTATACTCCCCCCATTTGTCTTCTCACCTTGAACACTGCTTGACCACTTCAAATCAAATTTCCATTTGTTAAAGAAACTTAATGCCTGCACAAATAGAAGAATAACAATGTCCTTGGCTGACTGTCAAAACATTCATTTTGAATATTCCATTTGTTTGGCTGGAGGATGATCCTGGTTTTAGTGAGAGGTCGATAACATTTATTTAAACACTAGATATATCTGTGGGGTGATGTGATTCACTTTACAGAGCCCTCCAGGGTAATCAGGTTTTCTAGCAGGGAAAGTTTAATATTTGTACTCTGTTAGAAACAAATAAAAGGCATTGCACCTCACCATCTGTTTTATAATATGGCAAATGCAATCACATTCATCTTGTATTTTTGCTTCGGACGAGGAATCTGTGATAAAGCTAAAATAAAAATGAAAATGATCATAAAAACAGCACAGGTCATCCAAGTACTTATGTATTTAACCTTTTAGATATTGAACATATTGAGCTATACAGAGACATCTCCTAACAGTACTTATTTAGCTACAAGTGCTGCAGAAGATGTTGTGATTTTTAATGTTAGAAATGACTGTCTGAACTTCCCTGTATTCATCAGACAGCAATTGGCATTCATCAGGCAGAAGTGTCAGAACTTTCTTTTTGTAGTGACATGTAGAGGATTGGTAGATCCATTTCTACTCATGACAATTATCCTGCTATTATCATGAAATGAATTCAAATCCTGGCATAGCTACAAAAGAGTTAAATTTGCTTAATGAAATAAAATGACATTTAAAGAAAACTAGAATCAGTTATGATGACCACTGCTATCTTGCTGTAAAAATCCCTTTGCTTCCCTGAGTTCCTTCAGGGAAGGAAATCTGCCATCATTGCTCAGTGTGGTCTCCAGACCCACGACAATGTAGTTGACTCTGAGTAGCCCCCTGGGGCCCACTTAGTTAAATAGACAGTAAGGGATGGTCAATTAATATTGGCCTTGTCAGTGACACCCACATCTCATGAAAAAGATAAATACCTGACTACTGAAAGCCCTTGATGATAGTTCCAGAAAAGTTTAGCTAAGAACAAAGGGAATTTTAAATGTTATTGTGATTCTTGAAGAATCAACAATTCATTTCTTTGGTAGTCTGTAATAAGGTTCATCTGATCTTGAAGGCATTGAGGAGCTCCATATCTGCTTTTATGGTTTCTTGAAGCTGTGTGAATTTTCATTTGGATGTTTGCCTTAACTGTTAGAAGCAGAATGCAATTATAAAACTTTGCTGGCTCACTTCCCAGTGCATACACTAAACAATTGCATCTAATATTGGCAGCAGCAAAAGCAGCAGGCATGATACAATTTACATGTGCATAAACATTTTTCGTTGGCATGGTACTTGCACATTGAAGTAACTTGTTCCTTTTTTTTCAAATCTGGCAGGGAGCTAGATTTAAATGAAATCACTCTTATTAGACAATTTGATGGAATTTGTTCATGGATTTTTGCTTTTCTTTCCATTCACAGATTAATACAGAATGATTTTGGATGATCTGCCACGTTGACCAGCTAAAAGAGATATAGATAAACTCATGTTTCAGTAGCACATAGATCATGATAACATGACTCTTCCATTGTTAATGGATGTTTTTATTGTTTTGATGTTCATTTGATGGGAAGTATCAGTTCTATAATGCCCTATTCCAGCTGTTACTGTCTACTTACTGGATAGTGCAACTGCTTATGAAAACAATTACACCCTAAGGTCTAGAGTTTTCCATGACAGTTTCTATGGATACTGCTACCTGCCTTCCTCAATATTCCTTGCCACTTGAGCTTGCAGAGTTTAACTTTATTGTGAATGCTTGTTGAAGGTCCAAACTTTTTTTTAAAAAGCAGTGTTTTCCCTTATTATGATAACTTTATTGCTGTAAATGAACACTTTAACAAGCAGCACTAATTTCACCAAGGCTTCAAAGATGGATATAGTTGTTGCAAACTGTACAAGCAAATCAATGTTTCTTGAAATAAATTTCAATCTATCTGTTCAAAGGAATTTCGATAAATCAGTAATTTGTGACAATTCACATTCATAACAATGTCAATTCATCTTCAAAGCTGTGCACTTTGAAATGGAGGTATTGCTTCTCACTGCCCTACCTGGTGCTATCAGGATAGTAACCGTCATAAAATAGGCTTGGTAGTCTTGCAGCCCCACGAACATTGCAGTTAGATACACTTGTAAAAGGGCATAAGGTGAACTACTGCAGATTCTGGAAATATAACATACATATCTGCTGAGTATTGCCAGTATTTTTAGTTTATTTTTATTTTAGACTGTCTCAGATGTGTCCCTTTAATGTGCAAATCAGGGTGCTGTGATGGGAGCAGGATCCTTATTGCTGTTGAAGGCTAGAGCTGGTTATAGCAAGTACTGTGCCTGCTCAGATCTTTTCCATGGCCAATGGATTCATAAAGACCCAAATCAGGTAAGCTGGGAATTATTTCTGTAAGGGCCCAAAGGAGCAGGTATTCAATACTAATCTTTGGCAAGCCACACAGGAGACTCACCTCCTACTAACCTTTCTCTCCCTACCACATGGTCTCAGCCTCTCCACAACCTACTTAACCATTGACAAAAAGGTCCTAATACTGACAAGGCTGATATAATAAACTGCATCCTGATGCCTGTTCTTCACCATACAGTTTGCTGGTCTGCTTAAATAATGCTGAATCAGTGCCTGTTCTTCACCTCAAAGTTTAATCAGTGGAGCTTATAATGGAGTAGAGTCTTTGCACCTCCTCCCCCAACACAAACACAGCTCACTGAAAATTCCAAGAATAGATAAATGTTGATTGTTTGATTTCTCAACAAAATGCATTGATGAATTTAAAGGCTAAATAAGCACCTGAGGATGAATGGAATTGAAGAACATGCAACCAGAGTTAAACATATTATAATAGAAGAGGAAGAGAGTACCGTGGATCATAAACACACATTCAGTCCCATGGCTGTACACGATGTAGGTCTTTTCTAGATTATCCAGCAAACCTGGCAACCATCTCAAACTTGATGAATGTTGGCTTGAACTTCACTCCAAACTCATAACTTGCCAACTTTTGAAACTAATGATTGGAAAATTATGAACTTGCTGTAGAGTTTCCCTATTGCACTGTCTGAGTGGTCTGGGAGTGCTAAAGTATAAAATGCCAGTCTGTAAATCTGATTCTAACAACTACCAAATTATGAAGTGCCCCAGGCCTGAACACATCCCAAAGTATCTTTTAGGAATTCAGAGATGTTGCAACCAAGAATTTGGGCATCATCTGATCATGATGGTTGCAATTTGTGAAATGTAAGCCACTAACCCCATCCCACTCCCTACCACACCTCACCCTCCGCCCCCCAACACACAGAGTAAATCCAAATGTGATTGATTTCTTACTATTTGCTGGAGACACTTGCTTTACAGCTCCTGAAAATGGATAGCACAAGTCAATGCACAATTAAGCTCTTAAAGGGGAAGGGGTTTTCGTATAAATTGTCATTTGTGGCTCAGCTGGTAGCATTCTTTTCTATGATCCTGAAGGTTGTGGGTTCAAATCTCACTCCAGAGGTCTGAGCACAAACATCCAAGCTGACCACGCAATGCAGAAATAAGGAAGTGTTTCATAGCTTGAGACTCTGTACTTGCAATGGGATGTTAAACCAATATCCTGTCTGCACTCATGTGGATGTAAAAGATTCCAGGGCAATATTTTGAAGGAGAGCATGTGAGTGTCTGGTTTGTTAACTTCTGGCAAATCCATTCATATGTCTTCTCAGTCAATATTAGCAGGCCTGACAACAGGAAAGAAACCTTGAAGATAACATTACCCCACTCCCTCATATGTGTACTGTAGAACTAACTACAATGACTCCCACTATCAGCTACATGAACTTTGCTTTTGGGCTGGGTTTAATCACCATTCCAGGATACGTCTCTGTGCCTTGAGAACCAATCAGGAACAAGTCACCCTGAAACCAGTATCTTACAACGATTAGTGTCAGTCTCTCTATACAGTTCACCAAATTCATAGCAGGAAGATTTGGATAATCACTTCAAAGCAGGTAAGGGATTGAGAATGAGTGAAGAGAAACAGCTGGAGTGACAGAAGAGGAGGTCTTGGGATTTAGACTGCATAGAACTTGGAGAGTAGCACTAAAAAGATTGATATTCCTCTTCAATGAAAGTTGTTTTCACTGAATTAAAATCCTTCCGGCAAAATCACAGAAATGAGAGCAATGTTGTTTGATTTTTCAGAATGCGATTTAGTCAGTGCATGTATTAACAGTCGTCTACTTTTCATTATAGGAGGAATAGTTGAGCCCCTCCTTCCCAATCTCAGGGTAAATTTTGGATTAAATGTGCTGTTTAAGAATATTGCTGAATGTCAAATGTTGCAATCCCCATCTCATTGAACTCACGTAATGATTTTATAATTGGAGCTCATTTTCAGAGAATGTCTAAATTCAACATTAAACTAATTGATACATCCTTAACACATGGAACTATGAATTTTCAGCTTTGCTTACCCTTCACAATACTGAAACCTTCACTTATTTTGAATACTGAATTACTAAATCATTTAAGGTCATACTTTGCAAAAAAACATGCTTTCAATTTAAATATGGAATAATGTTATTCTATTAACTGAAAGTTGAATAGAGAAGCTATTGCATGTGCAGGAGGCTGCACAATGGATTGTATATATGTCTGCAAGAATTGTTTAGAATTTTTCCGTTGCATTGAGGAATGGGCCTGATCACAAAGCATTGCATATCGACTATCAGATCTGTTGCATAATGGCAAAGATACACCTATGCAGCTAATGTTACATCTCCCTTCCATGTCTTAAATGTAAATTATACTTTGCAGGAACAGGAGAAAAGCAAAAACCAAGAACATGACTGAGATCAATGTTTTATGAAATATGAAACACTTGGTACTATTCAAGGATGTAACTTGCTTTTGCCAAAGGCACTTGTGAATTATGTGACCTGGCATCACTCAATTATTTATTTTTCATAAACTAGCAATCCCTGTTGTCCATCCTTTATGAATTCTAAACAACAGAATAAAACATGTCCTCTTAGTATGGCACTACAGTGGTGTGGAAAGACTTGGAGGGCATCAATGGGTTAATTATACTTCATGTAATATTTAGTATGATGGTGGCTGGAAGAAATGCAGCATGATTTGCCTACTGTATTCTCCTGAGAGCTAAATGAGTAATGTTGAACCAAGCACGACCAGGACTGAAGCACAAGTTGAGGAAAGCCATCTACCTTCGCTGAAATAAGAAAAGGTTAACTTCTTGCAAATGCAGTCTCTTGTAAACATAAGGCAAATGCCTCTTGATGTAAGGTAAACACCAAGATGTTGAGTGATAATTTGCATGGAATCCAATCTCACTACCAGGGTTGATATTACAGCATAATGTATGCATGATGTATTTCAAGCAGGACAATACCACATGTGCATGCATCAAATTTCAGGTGCATTTCAAACATAACAACATTTTTTCAATGTAATCTAGAGAGGGACCCATTTCCCTCACTATTTACCTCTCTAATCCTATGTCTTCATTGCAACCCTATTCACCGCTCTGCAAACCCATTCATTCCCATCTCTGAGTTAATCATTAGATGTTTGCCAGTGAGACAAGCATTCTTAACAGTTAAAATTGTGAGCTATCTCTAGAGGCAAAACTGCCTTCTATTACTCTGTGTGACATCAACCTGGAAGAGTTTGGCTGTATTTTAGTTATCTCTCTTTGTTATTGAATCCTCCACCAGAGGAAATGCAGGAAATTTGAGAGACCATTTTGCCAACTGGAAAATTGAAGTGTCTTGGGAGGAGGTAGGTTTGATCTGACTAAACTAATTTTGCATCAATTTACAGGAACCCATCCAAATCCCAACAGCTGATTAAAATACCAAGATGATGGTTACTTCTCAGTAATTATATTGCACGTAACAGCAACATTTCAGATTTTGTTAACGTTATCATTTAGTTAAGTAGCAAGATTGTTCAACAAAATAATAATTGTAGTCATTGCTACGTGTTATAAACATTTTATGATCTTGACTGAACAAAATTGTTTGAGAGGTGTGTAGCACATTGCTTTCAATCAGTCAGTCTGAGCACACAAACTACAATCATGATTATGAACCCCACTTGTAACAATTACTTCCTGCCAAAAGAACACACTACCCTCCTTTAAAAACTTCTAAACTTACATAATTTTAATTAATTCTAAAATAATTATTTTAATTCATGACCTTAAAATATAAGTACAATGTGCAGTGCGCATTGTAGTTCTCACATACAGGTTGGATTTTAGCCGCAAGTTAGGACAATCTTTCTACACTCACA
Organism: Rhina ancylostomus; assembly: GCA_030265395.1. NCBI lineage: Eukaryota > Metazoa > Chordata > Chondrichthyes > Rhinopristiformes > Rhinidae > Rhina > Rhina ancylostomus. Next base: position 115,219,382 of record JARFYF010000001.1, read on the forward strand.
GATGGGAGACATTCTTTGTTCTGCAACTGCACAACTCATATTGTACTGTCTGCCTATCATTCAGTGGTGGATGGCTTTTTACAGCTCAGCAGTAACAAAAATAACTTTCCTGATCACCTTTCATCCCTGCATCCTGGTATCCAGTTCCATCCCTTTCCTCAACCATTCAGTATTACTGATTACAACAATGCACAAATCACTGTGCCATGTCATTCTGCACTGAACTGTGCTTTAAACCTCATATCCAGTTAATCGTTAATATTGCCACCTCTACTCCTTCCAGACTCTCATCCCTGCCTTCATGCTCAGATTCTCCATTTCACTTCTCACTGACTAACCCAGTTCCATGCCACATATTTTCCAACTCATCTAGATCTGCACAAGTTGAATCTTGGAATGGATCCCTTCACCCAACACTCGCTGAGCTCCACTGGCTCACTTTCCCTTTATTGTCCCCTTTTCAAATCCCACTTTGGTCTTGGCCTATCCTTCATCTGCAGCCTCTTGAATCTCTCAGTCCCAGCTCTCAGCTTCTTCTCTTAATAATAGATGTTTCACACCCTCTATCTAAACTCTCTCCATCTAGATAAATCTCATGCTGCCTCCTCAGAACTACCTCTTTGAGCCACATACACAAATTCTTGCATATTATTGCATTTCCACCACACCCCATCCCCATTATGAAAAAGTTTGTGTCATCTGCTACATTAATGTAGTTTATTGGAGATCATGGGGTTAACTATGTACTTCTATTCTTGGAAGTAGCTAACACATTCTTCTGAGACTCCTCATTCCAGAAAATTGTTCAGGTCATTGCCAGATATGCTTTTAATACAAAGTTTAATGGTTAATAAGGGCAGTAACCCAGGTATGCAAGGCAATCTGTATCCAATTAAAAGGGATGTATTAAACATTTTTAATTTGACAAAGATACAAGGAGGTGTATCTCAATGCAAATTTACTGCAAGGGATAATCAATAGACCTCTGTACAGATAATCTTTTTGGTAGTACCAACATTCCAAAATATCACTCTAGCCTCGATAATAATGGACCGAATGCAGCATGGAGAGATGCAGCCTTTATTATTTGAAACTTAATGTGTCCTTTAAGTCAACAAACATGATGGAGCAATTGGAAGTGGGGCACTTTGATCAATAATTAATCTTAACATTAAAAAGCATTTTCTTAGCTGGACAGAAAATTGATTACATAAGTCACAAAGAATAACTGGCCTTTTTTAAAATTCATAGTTCTTAATTCTACTGTTATAATAAAACATATTCACCAGTTAGAACAAAGCTGAACACTGCACATTTGGCAAGGAATCATAAATGAAATAGCTTTAAATATATGAATAGGCAAGCCTCTGTAAAACAACACCAATGTGACATGTTAGCATATTTATTATATAATTCATAACAAGGGTGAGTGATTTTAGCAAAATGGTTTCATACATTGTCCTTTAATTTATTGTACATTTATCAATGGTTAAATCACATAATAATTAAAATTATGCAATTAGCTTTGGCCTTTATAGCTACATAATTGGCAAAACCCGTTACTTGCAAAATCCCCTTTATATTTCACGTCAATAATAATAAGCATTGCAAATTTAGTTTCGTTCACCATCAAGAATCAATATGTTTCCATTGGTCAGGCAGCAATTTCCCAGTCAAAATCATGTATTAGCACTGCAAGAGCTTGTCATTAGCCCTAAAGAGATATTTCTGTTTTTGAACTGAAGTAATATAAGCCTTTCTGTCTCCTATCTGTTTTATCTTTCAAATATCCCAAGTAAGTCAGGCATGAAACTTTTTAACATCCTGAAACATTGGATGAAACATTCTAATTAGACACCAAAAGATGAGCTCATTCTGCAGTTGTTTTGAAAATATATTTGGGATTTAATGTGAAAGTCATTGATTGTTGCTGTTCTCTTCCTCCTTTGTGACAATTTGTCGGCCAGTGCCTCTGGGCTGTCTGCTGACATCAGAGGGCTTTAAGTCAGGACTAATGGTAAAGTCTTTGTCCCAGGTGGTTGCAGGGTATTGTTTGAAGTTACTGATTAGTGTGAGACCCGATCTCTCTGACTAGCAGCGTGGGGTCCAAAGCACAACATATGCTTTCTGCTCGCTAGATTTGTTTCTAATAATAAAATGGGATTTCTTTTCAATTTTAGACCTTCATGTGTGCTGTCATTCATCAATCAAGACCAATGCTGCCGGCCTGTTGGAAAAAATATTTTATTCAAAAAGCAGGTGATTAGGCAATCTTTTATGGATGTTAGTTTAAATTAGATGAAGCTGCACACACAAATATTAGTACATACAGATCTTCGAGATTCAAGCTCTATCATTCTGACACTTATGCTATTGCAACCTGGCTCAACCAAAGAAGGCCTATTTCTATGAAAGTGGCAAACACATATACCATAAAAGGTGTGTCTCTAGCATCTGCTGGCATCATGCAGACAATTGTTGTGGGTGTGGGTTTGGGTGGCAATTTTGGGTGCACTCATAACAAAAAGACCCCTCTTGCATGAACCCTGGATAAGGAAGGAGAGAGGGGTATACACAGTCAGGACAAGGTATTGTATGTCCCACCAATACTCTTCAAAAAATTATGTATGACATAACAGAATGGACATGCAAAATCTCATTCACCCCATAACCATGGACACATGCTTCTCCATCTGAAGGTGACAAACTTAAATTCCTTTGCACACTTCTGCCCATATAGAAAGGGGATCCCAGTTATCAAAAGTAACACAATCAACAATAAATTCACTTCCACCTGGAGCCATGTTGCTGTAATTTCACCAGGCAAGCCAGCCTCCATTATTACATCAAGTTGTGACTGAACTGGAAAAGCAGGAACTTCCTGTCTCAGGCTTTACTCCCAAGGCTGTTCCTGACATGATTTGTCACGAATGGAGCAGGTAGGATTCCCTCCCTTTGGAAGCCTGCACAAAAATATCCCAGCAGCAATAGCGTGCTGATACAAATAGAGATCCCTGAGAAAATTAGGAGTCTTTAAAATTACTTACCAATCATTGCCACGTCAATATGATCTAACCGTTTATCATCATCCCTAAAGTGCTTGTAATTTTTTTTGGTTTCTAACGGCACCAGATTAGATCTGATGCTTACTGACCTATTTTTTGTTTACTGTGTCACTTATCAAATATTTATGGCAGCAAGAGTCATTTGAGAGCCTTGCATTACATGGCTCTCAAATGAAATATTGTTGAAGAACAATGTTTGTGGAAAAGAATTATGGAAATATTATTAACATGGGAAATAAAGAAATGAGAAACAAGGGAACTTAAGTTTTAAAAAGATAGAATAACAATGAAACATCAAGGTTTGGTAATATTGCTTGTGCAACTTTTCTGTAAAAGGAGCTAACTATTATTACCCATGGATTCCCCTTTCCTATGAAGAAATATTTTCATACTATGAATGCATTTAGCATAATAGAAATGTAAATGAATAATTATTCTATTTAAATGATGAACTCAAAGATATTCCACACATATATACAGTACAGAGAACACCAGCATCTGTGAGCTGAAGTGACTACCTGAAGATTCTCAGAAGCAGAAAAACATGTGAGAATGTCTCAGGCTGTAATCAACACTCTGAACTCTGTGGAAGTTCCAAAGGTGTAGCTATATGCCACTAACATGTCTGTGCAAGCCAAAAAATGGCAGTATAGCTGGATCAGCCGGCAACCTCCAGTGCTCATTAAAGAGAGCAATGTGAGTTGGTAATAGAGACAGTATAACTCCAGCTCAGCATGAAGCCACACTTTAAAAGCACTCAGGCAGTCTACTGCACCTGCTGGGGGCGTTTGAAGATTATTTTCCATCTTTTTTAATGCTGGGAGAAAGCTGCCATTTCTGACCATACTCTGCCAACATTAAAAAATTAGCAGCCTGGGGAACAAAGCTCTGCTTATATTTCCAAGCAAGTGGATTTCTTTGTTAGTGACCTATGTGTGACCTGACAAGATAATGAAGATTAGCCATGCTGGGGCCACAATATACAGGTATTGGTCTGAGACCTTATCTGAAGTACAATTGCAGCCCCAAGTACTTGGACCTTAAACTTGGGTTATACCTTCATCAGAATATTTCAAGTATATTACTGTCTTCTAACAATATCTTGTTCCAAATGGTGTGTCAGCATTAATAGGAAACATATCACAACTTGGCTTAGATTCTTATCAATGCAAAAATAACACACAATATGCAGAACAAATAGAATGTGATAAATCTGGTTTGCGCCTTTTTCTTCTTAAAAAAGGATCAAACTAGCTTCATAATTTCCTTTTTCTTCTCACTGGATGCCTAAGCTACTCAATTTATATAAAAAACACATTATTAAAGTTGAAAGTATTAATTGCTGCTTATCGTAGCCTATCTTTGATATAACTGTGATTATTTAGCAGATATTTGATGTATCCATTTGTTATTAATGGCTGCATATTATTTGCATTAATGAGATAGAATCTTGCCGTTGGCACAAAAAGTATAAATTGTGTTTCCAATTTACGAGTTAAATGAAATTCAGAAAAATATCAAAAAGGTTTATCCAAGTAGCCAGGTTATGGAATATATTTCCTTAATTTTAACAACCAACCAGGCACATTACACTGCATGCTCTGTATTAAATAAAAAAAATACAGGGCGCCTGGGAGAATTGCCATTCTTTGCTTGCAGATATTTGGAAAATTATTTGGATCACAAGTGCTTGTTTAACCAGTTCCTTTTCCCCTATTGTGTCATCAGTCTGTTCTGAACACTCCACTGGTACAATGTACCTCCCTCATTAAGGTCTTTGGAGAATGGACTCGTACCATGCTGAGAGTCAAGAGCTGATCATGTCCCTCATTTAGACACAACACATATTCCACCATCCCACTAATTGTGTGCATCTCTGACTCATTTGTTTCTGCTAGTCATTAAAATTCATGGCCATGCTCACTTGTCTATCCTCCCATCCTCAGATAGCCAGCTGCAGGTTATTTAGCTGGAGTGGACTCTGTAACCTTTATAATGTTCTTAACCAGGGACAAACCCCTGGCACTTGAGTGCTTGCTGGCTTGTTAGTCTTTGTCACGTTTTTCTTAACAACAGAGTGCCATAGCAAGAATGTAGATCATACACTGTGACATTAAATATTGATTAGAAAATGCTAATTATTTATTGATTTTTCTCCTGACAAAGGTTGGAGCAAAAAGGATCTTTTGCTTGAAATTCTTATATGATGAATTGTGATTGCAAAGCTGCTAAGACTGAGAAAAAGTTCTTGCCATAAGTATTTTAAAACATTTTAATATTACAATTACCAATTGCAGATTTAAATTAGCTGGTTTTAAACTTCTTTATGAATTAACACCTAGACAGATTGCTTGAATGATTACAAAGCAAAACAGGAGTCATACCACACTGCAATGAGAATAATTCATTAATGTGATCTCAGCAGAGCCTAACAGTCTAGACCTAAATCTATTTCTTTCTTTTGTTTATTCAATAGTAGAATATAAACTTGATGCAAAACTCTGGATACCAGAATTGTCTGAAATTATGTCGTATTTAATTGAATTGCTTCTTTTATCTCTCACTTGGTAGACAATATGAATTTAATTTAGGTCCATATTAACAAAGAGAAGACTCTGTGCTATGCTGAATATATTCAGGCTATGAAAGTTTAAATGCTAATATATGACACTGGGAAGAAAAAACACTGCACTGAAATAGGCAGAATATGTAAATCCAGATGTCTCGGATCCATGGCAAAATGCCCAATGCTTAACTAATTTAAAAGAGGGAATCCAAATAAAGAAATAAACAACTTCTAACTACACATATAGAACCAGCTTGTTTGTGTTGCCTTGTGCTGTGTGTCATTATTTCTGCCCTTTTTACTACAGGATTCTTTGAGCATGAATAGCAGTAATTTCCAGAGCAGTCATCAAATATTGTTATAGCTATAAGTGCACCAGCAAATAACTGCCTTTTTATTTTATGAAGATTTGAGATAGGGGTGGTTTAAGAGTGATCCATGCGTCTGATTCACATGCGGGTAATGTAGTTCAGGGTTCTGTGAATCGAGCAACAATTTCCCAGCAGGCCACACTTGACAAGCAGGTGTCACTCAATCATGCACATTTTCACCTCCATGGGGGTGACAGATGGTCCCAGACTGCTTAGCATTTCCTCCCTCTGTTGCAATCCCCTCAAACTCTCGGCAGTAATAAAGACACTCAGAGATTTGTGTTAATCTGGAGTCTTTAGGGTAAATTGAAACAGTGTCTACCATTATCGTGTCTCATTAAGAACAGGCATTCTTATCTCACCAATTCTTTTAGCATATAGATATGTTCAACCTCCTACACCCCTGCATTCAGCTCCCATGTAAATTAGTTCCTATTGCTTCCACACTGTTGAATTACTCCCTCTTTAGGGGCATGACCTAATCCCGTTTTACCCTCTTACTATGATCTAACAAGAAGATTATTTCTGAAT
>JARFYF010000001.1:115312113-115322311 GCA_030265395.1 Rhina ancylostomus
ATATCCTGGAAGTTTGCTTCATTATTACCCCAGCTTGTTTCAATTACTGGGATTTAGTGAAGTGTTTGGTTGACGTTTTATGGGGAGGTTGCTAGATGTAAAACTACAACACACTCTTTGCAATCAAACCAAAAAGAAAGCAGCACATTTTCCTGCCTTTTTTTAAGAGTCATAAACTGCCTCCAGCACATTTTATAATGCTACCTCTACAGTTCCCTAAATTTTCTATTAACTCTGCTGAAATTAAGGATAACTGGACTGTTCTAAGCCTCGTCTTAGTTCAGTTGATGTACATCAATGAAGCTCAGTTTAATGCTGCAAGTGAAGCAGTTTTGCCTCTGGTTATTTTTTACAAGGAAATCCTATTTGGAAGTGTGACAGTAATAGCTGGTAGCTTTTCAGCACATTGCCACTTTTGTTAGCACAAAATTAAGGAAGAAAATAATGTTATTCTTGTTTATTTTAAAATTAGCTTTAATCATTATCAGACTGCCAACATTTCCTCCTGTATAATCAATCCTGAAAGCTTATTGGAAGGCCATGGAGAACTGGTTACTTTCAGTTGCCTCTCACCTTATTATACAGCGGGATGAAAATATATTACCCCAGCCTCCTTCCTTTGTGACCTTCAGCTTCTGCAAGGAACCGCTACACACCAAGTGCTCTCTTAATGAGTGTTCAGTCTACTTTCTGGAATTCTTTGATCTTACACATTGTTTACTTAAGGACCAGTAACATCTTTCTCAACATAAATCTCACCAGCCTAAACAATCCATTAATGAGCTGTTCTGTAAGGTCTTTGATTTACCCCTATTCAGCTCAACAGGCAAATTATTTTTTGAAGGAAACTATTCTCTGAATTCGATCAATGTATTATAGAGAGCCATACTAAAGCTAACATTTATTGTAGCTATCCCACATTATTTTGCTGCTTTTTCAATTTTACTAATGAACTGTTTTGTATCATGTGAAATAAAGGATGAAATTACACCAGAGCAGTAGGCCTGGAAATTCTAGTGCACTCTAAAGGGAGTGCTTAATGGTCATAGCAGTAGCATGCTCATAGCTTCTGGTAACACTGAATGCGCACAGCACATCTACAGGGCTAAAATGGTGCTGCTCGGGACTAAGGCTGGTGGGATATCACTGAAGTGGTGGAGAGTCGAATGGTTGTTCCCCCAACTACCACCTGGGATCAGGAGAAACAACTTGGGAAGTGGTGGGGGCAAAAGTGACAGGATGACAATCAGGTGAATGGCCAGAGAGACAAGAGTTTGGACAGTAAGGCCTCTGCCCAGGGCTTTGGGATGTTGAATTTGATAAGAAGAATATTGGGAGATTGGAAAATGATAAGAAGCTCAGGGAGATCAAAGGGACACTGGGGTGATAAGATGATCAGAGCAAGATCAAGGGTAGGATGAGGTTACTGGGCTGAAATAGAGATCGCAAGAGGTTGGTTGGAAGTTCTTTGAGCTCTAGGATCAAGGGAGGTTGAGGGAGTGTTCAAGGATTGGCTCAGACAGAGAGGTGTGCAGAGACCGATGGGTGGGGGTGGATTGTGATCATGGAAGACCAAAGGATAAAATGTAAAAATGGGACTTAACTCATCAGGGGCCCAACCCAGCACTGGTCATGGGAAGTATGTTTTCTCTTTCCTGTTATGATATGGAAATCCCGTCAGATGCAAAAGTATGACATATGCCAGAGAGTTCCTGGTCAAAATACAGGAGTGACACAAAATGACCTGGAAATTGTTGTTATCACATTTCACTCTAAGGTAAATACATTTTCATTTGTGTAGTGCTGAAATAAATAGAGGTTAATAATCTAATTTCTAAGCAGTAATGTCAGAAGTAAAATCATTTCACCTTCAGTGTAAATGTATGGAGGAAGGCGTCTCACGCTGTGTCACTTGCCAATGAGTTCAGGCATTCACAGCCAATCTCTTCTTCAAATTGAGTATTGCCTTCCAATGTATGAATACACTGTTAAAACAAACATGTAATGGAACTACACAGCACTTCATGTTGATCAGGACTTAATGATAGTAAAAGTTATCACATAAGGGCTAGAAACTCTATTGTGTACGTTCACGTTTTCAGGAGCACAAAATTGTTTGGAATCAGGAAATCCATTGGCAAATATAATCAACATTTCTATGCACAGATAGAAAATTCAGTGATAGTGCTCCAGGGACATACTTATGCACAGAGGCAGTCGGTCTCATGGGAGAGATATCAACTGGCATGCAACATAATTTTGACATTGTAGCTACAACTTTCAAGAGGAAGGATGTGGGCCTCAAATGCAGGAGTAGCCTTTAATGGGAGGACAATTGCCTGCTCCAGAGTAAGTAAAAGGCCTGCACTTTCTTGAGCTGATGTCAGGGAGTCCACCAGAGAAGTAGATCCTTGCAGGCTGGCCCATGAGTCAGCTGTGCTGCACCAACATCTGCTCATTTTCCAGCAAACAAGAATTCCTAGCCACAATTTTTTATATCTAATCTTTAAGGTGCAAACAACTCTGAAACTGTTTGGATGCTTCAAAGTCTTCCCAATCCAGCAGCAGTCAGTATCATGTGTCTTAGCAGCTAGGATCTTGATAATAATGTTATTCCCATGTAACTGCCGAAATTGCTGCTATTCCTATGTAGATCTCTACCCAATCTACTAACAAATTCATTTTCTTTTTATTCATTTACCTTCTTGTTCCTTTTTCCCTCTTGAATGACTCTGCCAGCATACAAGCACAAAGCTCATCCTTTCAACCTAATCTCACTTCATTACATACTTTTCAGGTTAATTGATACAAAAGTATTGAAATATTGACACAAGAGATTCTGCAGGTGCTGGAAATCTGGAGCCACACACACAAAGTGCTGGAGGAACTCAGCAGGTCAGGCAGCATACTGATGAAGGGTCTGGATCTGAAACGTTGACAGTTTACTTCCCTCCATAGATGCTCCTTAGACCTGCAGAGTTCCTCCAGCATTTTGTGTGAGTATTCAAACGTTGTGTTTGTAACAACAATTTTGAAAATAAATCATAGACTGCCTTCCAGCATTTTGTTGCATGAGCTAATTTATTACACTAATTGAATGATTATTGTTGCATAGAATTTCTGTTTACAAGTGTTTGCTTCAAGGAACTAATTCTGGAAGGATATCAATGGCCCAGAATCTGTGGAAGTAATGATGACAGAACTGTCGGCACTCGCTCTCATCGTAGCGTAAAGCAGCCAGGAAGCTGTGATATCCACACGTGCAAAGTTAAATGCAGAAACACAAATGTTGTAGTCAGTGACAACCTGTGCCACGACAGACCATATGGTTGAAATCTTCACCAATATAGTTAACACCAAACCAGTGATCTGGCATGAACCTCAACTTTCTAAGTACTGTTCTCACTGTAAAAGCCATGAAAATGTTAAGCCCAGTAGAATAAGATGTAACAGAGTGTTTAGCAGCATGAGTAAAATGAGTAAAACTAACAAGTTAAATATAATTTGTGTTTTTATCTTCCTGGTTTGGCATTTGTGAGAATTTAACAATCTGATAACTGCTCAATCTGATGATAACTGCACATTTGCTGGACTCCATAGATCCCCTACAGGTCCTCCTTGGGTTGCCAACACCTGACTTTTGGACACCCTCTCATATGAATGAGAATTTGGGAGATCACGGGATGGATGGGGATGGATTTATCAGCTGCTGCTGGACTGCAGGCATGTTTTGCTGGATGGGAACAGGACATATCCATGTGGTTTCCCTCCAGTACTCTGGAGCTACCTCTGTAAAATCTTTCAGATTGTTTAGCTGGATAGTTAGACCAATGTTAACCTCCTGTCCCAGCCAACATTCCCACACTGAGGCTCTGACAACATCCAGCCATACTGTCTGCATGCCCAACAGCAGCCTTCCAAAACAAGCTTCATCAATGAAAGAGGTTTCCAGGACAAAAGAGAAATTGCTTGAAGGATGTCCTCAAATTCTCATTAAAAAAGTGTCACATCCTTATTGACTCATGGAAATCCTGGCCCGTGGCTGCTCAAGATGAGGAAGCAGCATTTGGAGAGACACCAAGAACCTGATGCCTCTGTGCCAGAAACGTGTGGAGGTCATTTGTAAACAGCAAAAGAAAAACACAGCATCCCAAACAAGCCACCCACTTGCCCTGTCACCACGTGTCCCATCTTTAGCTTAGACTTTGAATCCCTTCATCCAGCTCAGGAGCCATAGAACCGAAACAGAACCAGGTCATCCTCAACCTTGAAGGACTGCATCAGAAGAAGCTGACTGGCTAAAAGGAAGATTAAAGGTTTCAGTTTAATTGCTCCTTTTCAAACTTTAAATAATTGTTACTTCTACACTGTTTTCATTACAGAATTCCCTCACATTTGTGTCATAGTTACTCCGTGATCGAGAGTCCTCTCCTTACTTGTCCTTTTTCAAGGATATAGTTTCTCTTTCTGAAGTTCTCAGGAATTACAATTACATTCATCCTGCAATTTGCCTGTAAATCACCGAGAGTCTGGAAGCCTTGCACCAATGGGCACCAAGGAATGTGATGGCCACAATAAGGTTATTACAGGATGTTTCCAACCAACAGACAACAATGATTGCATCTGCATTTCATTTTCCTTTATTTACCACTAAATTATATTCTGTTACCTACAATGGAATCAAATATTCTGATTTTCTTAGTACTTTTTGCTAATATCAGATCTGGTTTTGTTGGATACTTTTGCTTTATCCTCAAATGTTGATTACATCAAAGATGCAATCCATCACACAAACCAACGTACCCTCCATTGACTCCATCTACACTTCCCACTGCTTCAGGAAAGCAGCCAACATAATCAAGGGCCCCTCCCACCCTGGTCGTTCTCCATTCTCCCCTCTCACGAAGATACAAAAGCTTGAGAGTATGTACCACCAGGCTCAAGGACAGCTTCTATCCTGCTGTTATCAAACTCTTGAATGACCTCTTGTACACTAAAAGATGAAATCTTGATCTCCCAACCTACCTCATCATGGCCCCAGCATTTTATTTGTCTGCCTGCACTGCACTTTCTCTATAACTGCAACGCCACATTCTGCATTCTGTTATTCTTTTTATTACCTCAATGTAATGATGTATGGCATGATCTGTCTGGATGGCATGGAAACAAAAGCTTTTCACTGTATCTCAGTACATCTGACAATAATAAACCAACACCAATACCATTACAGGAGGAATATTATACTAAATCCAAAACTTTGGAGGCATTGGATGAATGTGTACAGTTGATTCCAATAATTTTTAGAGCTCATGATTGTATTTCCAATATATTAAGTAGCTGAAATTAAATTAATAGATACTAAAATTAATCAAATTGGACAGTGAATGCTGGTCTTTCTAACGACACTCTCACCCTATAAACAAAATTAATTCATTGGAATTGATATCAAAATGAACCCTGGTATTGATTCTCTTAAATGAAAAATCCCAAGGAACTTTATACAGTGAGTTAAGAGTGTAGTGACTGCTGTTTTGCTTAGTTAGCATTAACTAGTAGAGCACTGAAATTTTTAACTCCATTACAAATGCGATTGAGAGCAGTTGTCATCACATAGAGAAATAAAGCAGATATACCTAATATATTTCAGAATGGTATAAATAACATTTTTCTATCTGCTGACTTCTTTTTAAGCCAATGAAATCTTCCTCATTTATTCAGCCTTTGAAGTTTGATTTGCTTCTTACCTTCTACATGTCTGTTTTGCTCATTGTGCCACTTTCAATGTTCTGGTTCTCAGTTTTGGTTTGTTGTTTTTTTTCCAAAGTCACACTTACTTACAAAAAAGATTTGCTTTTGTAAACTGCGGGTCATATAAACATCAATCAGGCAATGGATATAGCCACTCCCTGAGGAAGCAGTATTGATGAATGCAGTGAGACTGCAGAGGAAATGGGTGGTGTAAATAATAGCTTGCTCAGAGGAATCAAAATGTGGCTGACCTCCAAGCAACTACTTGATGGGGCAGATTTTGATGCATTTCAAACATTTGACTGCCGTCAATAGTGTAGTAGCATAATGTGTCCTGACCAGCAATACCCTCAATCAACATCATGGAAAATAAATCATCCCAGTCACTTGCACATTTTTGTCTGTGGGATCATGCCGTGTGCAAATTGGCTGCCACATTTCCTACCCACCACATTTCCTATCTGCCATAGTAAATGGATTTCAGGAAGTACTTAATTGACTATAAAATATTATAATTGACTATAAAGCACCTTGGGATGTCCTGAGGTCAAGGAAAGAATGTAGGTGAAAATCTTTCTTCTTCTTAGCCCTGAGTGGTAAATGATTGGTTGAGAAGTAGATCATCTTGGAAGGATTATCTTCTGCAGTTTACAGCACCGGGCTCCATGGGGGGCCCTCCTGTCTATATTGGCTTTCAAGATGTCTCTCAACTTTTAAAAATGTTATGCTTTTAAATTATTCCCTCAAAAATGGGAATATTTACTTTTCCTCATTTTATATTCCACCTGGCACCCTCTTGTCCATTGACTTAACATGTTGATATTCTTTCGCAATCTCTTTGTGTCCTCCCCACAACTTATTTTCTCACCTTTGTACTATTAACAAATATGGATACAGCAGAGCCAGTCACACCATCTAAGTCATTGATATAGAACCTGAATCCCAAGCTCCAATTTTGGCAGCATTCCACCACTCACACCCTGCCATCCTGAAAATGGCCACTTCATTCCCACTCCCTATCTCTGCCCAGAATCCTCATCCTTTCCCATATTACCCTCATTCCCATGAGCCTAAAGTTAAGTGTCATATTATCAAATACTTCTGAAAGTCTAGATATACTGCTTCCCCCATTCCAGCATGCTAGCCAGTTTGTCAAAGTCAGTTTCCCTTTCATAAAACATATGGAGAATAGAAAAAGGCCACATGACCCCATGAGCGTGATCTGCCATTCAAAAAACAATGTCCACTTTTCCGCTTTGTCGCCATACTCCCAATTCCTCCTTTGTCCAAGAAAATATTAATCTCAGCCATGAACATCTTCAACAACTGAGCATCCACAGCCCTCTGAGGCTGTGAATTCCTATTATTTAAAGTGCTCTACGTAAAGAAGTTACTTTTCATCTCCGGCCTAATCCTCCTATCCCAGTTTCTAGAACCTTCAGCTGGAGGAATTAGCCTTTCAGCATTTACCCAGTCAACCTTTGTAGAAGCATGCACGACTTGGTTTGTGGCCAAGTGCCCTGTTACCATTGCCTTAATAATGGACTGTACCTTATATCAAGCAGAGACAGGTTGGCATCCAGAGCTTGAACAACCATAGTCAAGATCCGCATGGATTCATTTTGGCAATGTGTGAGGTACTGACTGAAAGGGACCAACCCTGTGAGAAATGAAGGAGCTTTGATTGGACTTCCTCATCACCTGTCACCACCACCTCTCCCTTCAAGGAAGCAGCTTGAAGCAGATAGTTGATGTCCTATAGGGCCACAAATAAGCTATCTATCACTTTATATCAAACAGAGACAGGTTGGCATCCAGAGTTTGAACAGCCATAGTCAAGATCAGCATAGATTCATTTGATTCCTTTATTGAATTTCCACAGGATTGCCCAATCTCTCCAAAGAAGACTCAGCCTCTCTCACTCCTCTCTGCATTGCTCAATCTTAGCAAGAGAGAATTGTTTGAGTGTAAAATCACAATTCGACCTGAACCTGACCCAACTTCAGCTGATCTCGACCTAGTGCACACCCAGGACTTAGTATATTTCTTGACATACCATTGAACTCAATTTGGTTAGCTAGGCATTAAATGAAGTACTGGACCTTAGTGAACTTACTTATAAAGAGTTGGCCCAGCCTGATCTGATACATAGACTTAGTAGTTCTTAATACTAACCTGTCTTGATCCTGATCCAAACAATCAGGTACCAATGGGCTCAGGCTGGGTAACCAGGTTCTACTTTGCTCAACCCTGAACCATCCTGTATCCACCACAATGCATGCCTTTCAGTTCACTGCAATCATCACTGCCTCCAAACATTCTAATAGGTCTGGGACTTTATTTGAACTGCCCCAGATGGCTCTCCACCATATTAACTGACCATGACTGAATGTAATAATATAATGAGGTGGAATTTCAAAAATTGAGGTACCAAGACATTTTCTAGTTATTGTAATAAATATTGGATTTGGCCTCCTACCACCCCACCCCCACACCCACCAAGGTACCAAGGTCCCCATCCCTCACAAACAACAGTGATGCTGTGAACACGCCAATATTGTTGTCCAGACCAAAGAGTCAGGCCCAGATGACTTATGGAGAAAAAGTTAAGGAAAACAATCTTACAGAGTGTCCAGACTGCCATCTACTCGGGCTTCTTGTTCTAATATGATAGTTTTAATCTTGTGATTTAGCAATGTGGTCATTCTGGAGGAATACCATAAGTTCTTAAAAATAAACTGAACAGTAGTAATCAATTCATTTCTGGGTTATTCTAGAAGAATGAAAGTTAACCACAAGGAACATTATAATCATTTGTAGAAACTTTGTGAGAAGTTCCTTCCAGTAGGATATCAAATTGATATTGCAGAACCACACTTCACCTCACCGTAACAATTTTTAGAGTGGAAAACAAAAAATTCAATCCAAACAATCCAACATCATCTACAACTAATTAGTATTGAACTGGCTATGCTTTGCCCATGTAGTGGATGTTTCACTCACTGGCTGAAAAGTGTTTATTATGCCAGCATGTGTTATAAATCAATGCTTATTATTTATTATTAGGTTAATAAACTAAAATAGTGTCCAAATGAAATGAGAGATATTGTGCATTGTCCAGCCTTTATGGCCCAGTGGGTCCAATTGTACTGCAGTCAGAGCCAACTCTTGATGCACAATGGCCTGTGTCTAGGCTTCAGGTGACAGATTCCAAACCCTACCTCAGACTGCCCTGATAGCATTCTGACAGCTTATCCTGTCAAAGACCTTTTCGACTGTTTCTAAATGCCTCAGATAATCAGATACAGTTAAGACCCGTTGAAATAGATTTAACTGATTTAAAAAATATATTTTAATGAATAAAAATTAAAAATAATAAAATTAAAAATGCATTTAACTGATATAACAATTTAAAATATTATTAATTAAAATCAGTAAAAAACCCAATGCTTATTTTCACTGACCTTTCCCATCCAGATCAGCAATCAAATGAATGAGGCCATGTTAAGATACTCTGGCCGTGGCTGGCATAAAGCTAACATATCAGATGTGGTGCGTCTGGGCCCTCAGCTCAGCCCAACTGAGCTCCAAACTAGTCCAGATGCAGTTTGGGAGGGCAGCTATCCCAGCATTTGACCTCTAGGTCTTTCTATTTTACCACATAGCAACACGCAGGTGCAGAAGTTGGGAATATGGCAACCCATACTGACCCTGGAATTAACACTGGAAGAGTACCATGATACAGCCAACATGTTATAGCTTTTGATAATACTTAGTACAATAATTTTTCTATGATCTATTTTCTCCCCTTTTCTCTCCTATGGATACAGTATTTTAAAGATGAGCAGATGCTGATGAAAAGTTGACAGTGCTGTTGACAGTGGGCAAGAACACTGTAGCTACAGGCTGGAGGACAGAAAAAATGACAAGTGAAATTCAGTGTCAAGTAGAGGTTGGAGAGGACAAACAAGGTGAGGGCATACATGATAAAAGGTAAGATACTGAGGAGAGTAGAGGAACAGAGGGATCTTGGAGTGCACAGTAGAAGGCAGGTGGATAAGATGGTATAGGCAGGAAGCAAAATATTTGGTTTTATTAGCAAAGGCAAATTTCATCCTAGAACTGTGAAAAATATAGGTTGGGCCAATGCTGGAGTAATGTGCATAGTTCTGATCAGCACATCACAAGAAGGATGAAATAGCAGTCAAGAATCTTCAGAGGGGATTTAAAAGGAGTTGCTGGGGCTGGAGAAAGTTTGTTTACTAGGAGAAATTAGATAGACTGAGGTTGTTTTATTTGCAACAGAGGAGACTAATAGACTTATTGGACTATACAAATGATAAGGTGCCTGAATAAGGTGAGTGGGAGGAATCTATTTCCCACGGCAGAGGAGATTCAGCAGATGACATAGATTTATGATAATTTGTCAAAGGAGTAGAGGAAAGATGAG
>JARFYF010000001.1:115338259-115361728 GCA_030265395.1 Rhina ancylostomus
CCTTCTCATCATATAAAGCAGCATAATCCTCCTATGGTTTCACAGGTGACAAATATAAACAGTCCACACTGATAGTATTTGCAATTTGGTCACCTTCTGGATCTGGCCCGGGGCAGTGTTCTTTCAGCCTTCTTGTAAATAGCAGTTTTACAGAATTTCCACACCCCTGGCCTGTATCATCCATCCTCTGACATGAAGAAATATTCACAATCAAGAGCTTCATTAACTGTGAGATGCACAGTTACGTTGAAGTTGTACTCTCAACCTCAGAGCAGTTGAACAATGCAAACGCAGCACATTTAATTTCACAAAAATCAACAATCTATCCTTCAGTTTAAAATGTTCATACTGCAGGAACTTCAGGAGCTGCAGGAATTCCAAATTACATCATACAGCTGCTTTTCTACCATGTGAGTGAGGTATTACCTGAAGTTTATTCATGTTTGTTCAAAGAAATATTCCTCCCAGCAGACAAATGGCTCAGGTTGGACAGGTCACCTGCAGCTCCTCCTCACCCCTACTACCCCTCCCAGAATTATCCTGATCTGCCTTTATATTGGGACAATTGAACTTAGTATCAATATTCTTGTCACCTAGAATCCTTAAGTCATAGAAATCTTAGAACCACAGGAACTTTATGACACAGAAGACCATTCAGCCTATCGTGTTTACAGATGTAAACAGTCACTGGAATGAATATTAGCCCTCCCTGTTGGTCCAAGTCCTTGTTCCAAAGGTAAAAAATCAATATTACCCTTCCCTTCATCCAGATGGGAGATTTGTACTGTTTTAAAAGTGCAACTTAATTTGAATCAGCTTTGAAACTTGATTTTGAGTCTCCAAAATAAGTGCTACTGGCAGAGCACATAACTTTAGTAAATTATAGAGTCATACAGTACGGAAATAGGCCCTTCAGCCCATCACATCCTTGCTGACCTTCTTGCTCATTTACACAAACTCTATCTGCCCACATGAGGACTGTATCGTTCTACACCTTACCTATTCAAGTGCCAGTCTAAATGACTCTTAAGCATAGTGATTGTATCTGACTCTACCACCTCCTCTGTCAGTGAGGTCCAGATATTAACTACTCCCTGTGTGAAAAACATACCCCTCAGATCCCTTTTAAAACTCCTTCTCCTCACCTTAAACCTATGTCTTCTTGTTTTTGATAGCCCTACCATGGGAAATGATTTTGACTATCTCTCCTATGTATGCTTATCATAACCTTAGATACTTCTATCAAGTCACCCCTCTGCCTCCTTTGTTGAAAACAAGCCCAGCCTGTTCAATCTCTCCCCATAACTAAAGTCTTCCAATCCAGGCAACATCCTGGTGAATCTCCTCTGCACTCTGTCCTACGCAACTACGTCCTTCCCATAATGTGGCATCCTTCCTGCAGTGTTATACTCCGAAATCAATGAAAAGGAGCACCTTCTCCTTCTTTCATCTGTTTTCAATATTGGCAGTGTACAAATAATAAATTTGTATATATACAGTCCAATATGATTAACTTGGATAAAATTACATTCATTAAAATGTTTGTGAGCCAATAATGTAACAATCAGCTCCACACAATAACTCATTTATTGACTGATTGCACCCAAGTTATTGCACTGGTAATACGAAGGCAACTGAGACAACAATCCTGGAACCCCTTCTATAACAGAACAGTGTATGGTGTATGTTTACCATACACATGGCAACAGTTCAAGAAGGTGGTTCATCACTGCCTTCTCTAGGCCAGATCAATATAAAATATGCAGGCTGGTAAATACTTCCAAACAGATTTTTTATTCAAATCAAAATATAGTTGGTGAGGCAAATATTCAAAGCTACAGTACATTATGACTCTGCACTAACTGAATCTACCAGTAGAGATGGAAAATCTGATAATTAAATTTTATAGGTTTGAGCATCCAAATAAACTAAATTCAACTACCATGTGAAAATGTTTCCCACCACCACATTAAACTGTTTGGAGTTTACAAGCAAGTCAGCAGAGCAAAATCTGAGAGAAAAAAGTTATTTCTCAGATCCTTTCTCAACATCCCACTCCTGGCCTTAAACCTATGCACTGTGCTCTTATATACCTTTACTTTGTGGAAAATGTTCTTAGTGTCTAGCTTATCAATGCCCCTCATAATTCTGTATACCTCTATCAGGTCCGCCCTTGGTTTCCTCTACTCCAAGAAAAAGAAAGCCAGCCTATCTCATCTCTCCACATAAATGAAACATTTCATCCCAGGCAACTTTCCAGTGAACCTCCTCTGCACCCTCTCCAATGCAATCATGTGGAACCAGACTGCACTCAGTACTCTGGCTGTGGCCTAACTAAGGATGCATTTTTGGAGGACTAGCAAAGTATGGTAGGGCCCAAGGAACTAATGAGGAACAGAGAGACTTTAGCATACAACTCCAAGGATCCCAAATAGTGGCAGTACAGGTAGATAAAGTAGTTAAGAAGGCAAATGGGATATTTGCCTTCATTAGCCAGGGCATAAGAACTTAGAGGATATTGTATGCCTTAGCCTTGGTAGTCCTCCCAAATTGTATCACTTATCAGGATTAAATTCCTTCTGCCATTTCTCTGCACATCTTATCAACATCCTCCTGTTGTTCAAGACTACCCTCCTCACTATCAACAACACCACCAATTTTTGTGTCAACTGTGAACTTCCCAACCATATACCTCTATCGCTATTCAAACAAGTCCATCTATGAGAAGCTGGTATTCAAGATCATAAAGTCCTGTGGCAGGATGAACAAACTGAACAAGATAATTGAACTCAGCTCTGATTGTATTTATACCACGTCACTGAGTGTTGTTTTACTGGCAGTAATGAATTCCAGTTCAGAATAGGCCTTGATACCATGTTTGTCAGTCTATTCTCCTTCCTCATGACCAGCAACAGAAAAGTCTTGGGAGACGAAGGCAGGAAAAGTTAATAGAGCCCAATGATTGAAGATAAATTAGATTCCTTTCCATCTAAAGTATCATAAAAGCCAGAATTTTGGACTAGAATTCTCTGATCTGTGAACATCACATCACAAAGGTGACTATAAAATGCTTTGATCGCTGAATCACCAAGTTCTGCATTCAAGATCTATTTCTGAGATTTCAGTGGATCAACCTCAACCAGTGCTCCAGTGCAGTGCTGAAGGAATGCTGCCCTGTCACAGGTGCCAATGTTCAGATGAGATCCCTCATCTGCTCCCTCAGGTGGATATAAAAGTCCTCATGGAACTCTTTTGAAAAGTGCAGTTATCTACAGTGCCCTGCCCAATAGCTAATCTTCAATCAGTATATCTAAAAGAAAACATAATCTGGTTACTTACAATAGAAACAGAAAATGCTGGAAGGACTCAGTGGGTCAGGCAGCAGCTGGAGAGTGTTTCCACCACTTCTGTCTTTTATTTCAGATGCCCAGCATCTGCAGTTTACTGATTTTCATCATCTTGTCATTATCACATTGTGGTTTGTTGGACTTGTGAGACTCAGGTTGACAACCATGCAATAGTGTCTGCACTCCTGAGGTTATTAAAGCCACGAAAGAAGTGCAGATCTTTTTCCTTTCTTCCTAACCCCTCCCAAACCTCCAGCTCTAGGGCCACTTGAATGCAGGAGCTGGACTTTTGGAAATAAAGAGTATTTAAAATTTTAACTTGAGAATTTAGGCATGACAATCAGAAAAAATGTTTGACTGAGGAGCAAATAGATTTTAGCACAATTAAGCATTTTAAAATTATTGTGCCAATGTATCACCTGCGCAGAGCCTGAGTTTCTGTGAACTTTTCTGTGAGTTTTAAAGAGTTGTACCAGAAGCCAGCCTCACCCTCAAACCTAATTGTGCATTTTGAAATATTTGAATGAATGTTTTCTCTAGAAATCAATGAACTGGATATTAGAACAGACTAAATAGAAATTAGTTTTGCATATGTTTTAAAATTCATTTTCAGTAAAACTAAATTAGTAAAACATATTACTATAGTTTGACCTGTTGGGTATTTCCTATAACTCTGCATTCCGCAGCTCTTGCCATCATTTTCCTGTGTTCTCTAATTGGTCAATATTCCTTTCTTTCTCTCTAACTGTCCATATTAACATGTCAACCAAATAACTTTACCTACAGGCTATCCCCATGCCAACCCTGGCCTCACCCTATCAGGTATCCCCTTTATCCTATCTATCCTTTCTGCAATTTAAAACTAACTTGTTTCCAGCATTTTCTCTGTAGATTTCAGATTTTCAGCATTAACTGTTCTTTTTTGATTTTCATACCCTACACATTTATCTCTTCAAACATTTACCACATCTTGAACTTCTCTTAGCTCCCTATGGCCCCTGAATGTGCCATCATCATCCGGTTCTGTTATTTCTCACAAAACTTTCAATCTCTGCCTTTTTCTGCCTTCCTTATGTTTTCTCTCAGTACACACAGCCTGTTCCAAACCCTAGTCAATGGTCAACCCCAATTTCCTATTATTTTCATTCACCTCACTTGCATTAGTTACTCTCTCCCAACACATCGAAATCAATGTTTATGTTATTGCATTCAAAGCCTTCCGTGGTCTCACTCCATCTTAGCTCTGGGGCCTTCTGTTGCGCAGTGACACTGGCTGAAAGCTATCCGTGTTGTGTGTCCTCTCATCTTTCTTAGCAGCAGGGTTCTCAATTGCTGTGGCCCAAATCTCTGGAATTCCCCTTCTATTTCTGAATAACTCTCCTGTACAATTCAACCTTTAAAAATCTTGTCAATTCTCTTTATAAATAGGAGTCATATCTCAAAATTCTCATTCAAAGACTTCTGCATTCCTTTTATCTCTTTTATCATTTTTGTTTTCTAATCTCTCTCCCATAAATAACAATGGACATATTTTCAAATATTTTCTCTTTTAGCACAAGCTTGATTTTGCATTAATTTATATTAGGATGGACCTCTGGCACTCCCTTCAATTTACATTGGTTCAATTTCTGGGAATTCTCAGGAAACAAATTACTTTCAGATAATGGGAATCATCCACCATCTGCTAGTGGCACTTGTACCTATAACATTTAATTCACTGAGCACAGCAAGAGTCCTAGCAAAGTGGGAATGTGGTTACGATAGCTCATACAGCAAGTAGGGGAGATGATAACACAGAGTGGTAGCTTAATGAGCTAATTCTCCACAAAGAGAGCACGGGAGATACAGATGGGTCTTATCTCTGTGCAAAAAGGATTGTCTATAACTGTTTGGAGCTGAAGGTTTTCAAAGAGAAAGAAAGACTACAGAGACATTAGAGAGAGAGGAAAAAGTCAAAGGACAAATTTCAATTTCACTACATAAAGAAAAACAATACACAGGACTTTAAATACAGGCATAAGGTAAACAGGGCTGGGAAAGCAGAACTTAAATATGATAACAAAAGCTGATGATATGAGTTTTAAGAATGTTTATAAAGGAGGATGGGGGGGAGTGCGGAGGCAGAGTGAGTAACAGAGAGAATTGGAAAGAAATAGGCCTGGAAGCAAAGGCTCTGCTACCAATGAGAGGGTGAAGGGAAAGGTAGTGACTGACATCAGAAGGAACCAAGCAGATGACTGAACAAAAGTTAATGAGAGGCAGGATAAATGCTGCAACATTTAAATTTGGATTGGTCAGGCTTGGAGATGGTGAAGATGGGTGAGAGAATTTTAGCAACACTAAAGAAGAAATCAGTTTCCATCTGTTTCTGTTTCCTGTCCATCTTCAGAAATAGCCCAAGATTACATTTAATGGAAGATTGGTCAATGGCAATCATTTTGTTTGGAGCAGGTGTGAACGATAATTTGCCTGGCTAAAATTGTGAAACCTACCTAATGTTTAGGCAAGCATACTAGAATTGTTTAGCAGAAGCAAAGCAAATTCATAATTATAACCAGAGAGTTGGAATTTTAGGGATGGTAATGAAAAGCAATAATTAAGCTAATTATTGGGGAATGGAATCAATTACCTTCAGTGAGACAATCATTATAGTTTACCTGAATGTTTTAGTCACACTCAAGTAAGCCTTAATTTAACATCAGTCACTGGGATGAAATGTTTTTCTAATTGTGCAAAATATTGAAAGAAAGCAGCTCAGATATAATGAAGTGTGAGCAGAGCGTCGTTCAGAGAAATGATTGACCGGCGTCTTTTGAATTATGCTCTATGTTGTATAAATCTACTGCAAATGATACAATATTGTATTATTCGGAAAGCACTCATACATCATACATGTATATTGCTATGTTCCTGCTACTGGTACCAGATAGGATACCTTTCATTTGAATATCATGATTTTATCTGAACTCTCAGAGACATGGTGCCAAATTGAATAAAACGATTGAGAAACTGGTATAATTCCACAATGGCTCAAGTACTTTTAACAATCACTTAGTGAAAGAACATGAAGATAATGGAGATGTTAAAAAAAGACGATGCAGCCAAAAATGAGAATAGAACTACTTTACTGGATAACTAGAAAAATAGTACAAATGAATAAGTTATTACTCAGTACAAAAGTAGAATACATTTAATTGTAGTTATCTGCACTGCTATCTTTAGATAGATTGTACAACATAATGGATGATATGAACACATTGCAAATATATTGTAAGTGCAATTTCTACCAGTACTTTGCAGTTCTGTGCAAAAATATTTGAATAACTAAACAATGTTGACAATTAAGTTTTATCTGAAACAACTAGGGCATAACTGCTCTTTTGTATTTTACAAGTAAATAAAATTTGCTAGCGAGTTTTTGGATGATAGGTCCATTGCAGATTTTCTACCACTTAATGAATCTTGGTCCCTTGGAAAGGTTTTCTGTTTTCTTCAGATGCTGAGTGGCTTCACCTCAGTGCAACATGGAGGAATGCTGCTGATATTATAGCATTAGATTAATGTGGGAATTCAACTACTCTGTTATCTCTATTTAGCCAAACTACACAATATTTGCCAGGTGAACTATAGCTATGTATAGCAGGGGTTATCAGATCACACTCAACAGTATAGGTGTTGAAAACAGACTACCTCTCCTCGAATTTATCCAGTCCTGTTCAAAGCAGGTAATCATTTAAATTAGCCAAAAATTGCTAACCAATTCATCATTTCCATGAAGTTAGTTTTCTAGAATTACAGCTGCCAACATTCATGTTGTTTGAGCAGTAACAGGTATCTACTCAGATGGTCACACTTCATTACATTGTAGTTCCTTGTACACTCCATCACTTCTAACTGGGGTTACTTGCTCAATACTAATTACAATAACAAGCATGTTCAATAAATAAATAGCATCTTGTTAAGAATTACTTGGTGTACTTAATCCCCTCTAAATGGTGTGGGGTGTTACTGCTTCAATAGCACTTTGCTATAGCCTTTATTCAATAATAATATCACTATCCCTTTAACTTATCCAGCACATTACAGGGGGCAAATTGCCCAACATCAATATGTCTGTTATAAGCGCTAGGAAATGATATTCCACCGCTACACGGCCCTGAGGTGTCAGGCAATGAATTAAAGTCTATGTTTGCCTCTTGTTCATTATTTCTCCCTTAGATTTTCAGTGTGGGACTTCTAAATGCTCGAGGTGGCTCCAGGGAATACACGTATATGATCCCACGAGAGGAAAGTGTCTTCACCCCCCTGCACACCACCCCCCCCCCCAGACTACAGCTATGTAGACCTGGGGGTTATCAGTTCAAATGCAATAATATAGGTATTGAAAACAGATGACTGCCACTCCCTATAAGTATAGTTTGTAACTCGTTGGAGTTGAGACCTTTGGCCACCAGAATGTACATTGGACATTCAGTGTACATTCTGGTGGCCATAGATCTTAACTCCAATAGCAAAGGCTGCAAATTGTAACCTGTAACTTGACCCCCTATTATTCAATTAAGTGACTGGAAAATCATACCCAGTAATGCAAAATATCTAATACGCACCCTTCTAGTTAAGGCTCATGGTAGACTGTTCAAAGTTAAATTAAGGAGGAAAGATTTGCATTTATATAGCAGCTTTCATATTCCCTTCAGAACTTCTCAAAACACTGTGTAGCCAATGAAGGATTTTTGAAATGCAATCACTGTTGTAATATTGTAAATCTGGTGAATTATTCCAACAAAGTTTGCTAGCAGATAATAGCATAGATTATCTGAAATATCAATCAGATAGTAGCATAGAAGCACTAGAATATCAATGAGTGCTATCAATCAGCTTCCATAAGCTGCACCAAATTTTCATTTTCATTGAAAAGCATCTGAGCGGCATGCTGTAATTGTGTCCCAATGATTCCTCTCCAGTAGTGGACTCCTTGTTCTCTGGTTCTCATCCAGGCTGTCAGAGGGAATCAAATCCTTTTGCATTGAGTGGTGGACAGCTCAAAGAATGCACTTCTGGAGACAAAAGGAACAAAGTACATGTTGTTAATCACCTGCAGATGTGCTGCGGGATTGAAAGCAGACAATTCAAATTCAGACATGGTGGAAATACTTTTGGCAAAATTAAAAACAATATTCCAGATTGTTTTCGGCACTCTGCTTCAGTCTAGTTCAGACAATGATAGATTGCACAGGAAGAGAATTAATTTAAAACTCACCAGATTATCCGGGACTCCAAGGTAGATGGTTTGCCAGCTAGAAAGAACTTTGTGACTCTTCCATTTCTTCAGTAACATAGCACCTCAGCAATGTCCTTTCAACCTTTGAACAATTTTTTTTCACAAGCCTTTTCAGGTCACAGATTCTTTTCTGACAAGGTTGTGGTGTAGCCAGTTTTTCAATGGATGTTGGTACCGAGGTGACTGTTCCAAAGAAAGCATCTTGGTATTTGCAAACTATTGACGAGAATAATAACTCTCTTGGTGAAACATGTCCAGTGCTCTTTGTTCCTATTGAAGTCCACTTTGCATAATTACCATAAGCAAATTGGGTTGTATTCAGTATGTGATATATTGACAAAATTGTTGGGATGTAGATTTGAACAATGCTCTCTCGTTTCTAATTGGTTGCCTTAATCTACCACAAGTAAATTAAAAGACTGATAGGCAAGAATCAGTGTTGTTTGTGAAGTATGAATAGAAATATTACATATCTGAACAGTGGGAAGCCCTTTCATTGACATAGTTGGGGTAATATGATAATATTCCCGCGGAGATGGCCTTGATCTAGGATTGGACCACTTTTATATTGCAAGCTGGATCTCAAACCATTAACAAAACTATTTACTATCCTGACCCAATAAAGTTAAAAAGAGTCCCACTGCAGCCACTTAAACATCAGTTTTTCTGCAATCAATTCTCTTTGAAAATTTGACCTTTTAATTTTTAAGTCTGCCCTGAGGCTCTTAACAACATTGTATGCTGCAGGTGCAAAGACATCCTTCATCGCCTGGTGCAAATAACAAGAAATCCATCACATGATATACATTTCTCATTTTAAAAGTTCTGCCCACACAAGTATATGCAGTCATACTACTTACTCTGGCTCACTTCAGTCTCAGTTTCCAATGGGCATAACTGAAACACGGTATTACCCAGCAATAAACAAATTCCACTTTCTAATCCACCCAGATTATAGATCACCTTCAGATCCTTACGTTTTCCAGACCACAGTTTAGCACCTGCAGATATGATTGTCTCTAAAATCATAGACTTGGACTCCTCTCAGTTTGAGACAGTGGTAACTGTGTTTCCATTCAACAGCCAGCTGACTTGGCTACAAAAAATGAACAAGTGACAAGATACTGGAGGGCAGCTGGTGAACTGAAAATTACAGCCTCGCAAGGAATCACTGCCCTTCAGGAGAAAAATAAGGGCATGGTGGAGATAATTTAGGAAATAACTGGCAGAATGTTCTTAGACAGCCTGGTTTCTAGGGAATGGTAACACTGCCATCATATAATGGGTTGTTCTTAGCTGAATAATTTAGTGGCATAATAATTAATAAACTACTAACACAAACATATAGATTTATTTGTAACTTAGAGCACTTGAAAAAGTAGATCTTTTAAAATATACATGAACGGAAGACAATGCACAACACAACTTCAACTTTCATTATTATCTATTTAAAAATCATTCTTTGCCCAGCTGATTTATTAAAATTTCCCATTCCTAGAAACACAAGTCAAATAGTACAACAAAATTATGCACAAAGCTTACCTGCTGTCCGCTTCTTGGGGGACTTGGAGCTTCGGTTGCGACCAGATGAAGACATCCCACTTTCACTCATGGAATCATGTGCAGATGACGCACTCCCTGTCGCCTCACTGTCACGAATCATACTCTCATAGCCACTGCTACCTCCACTATGATAAAAGAGAGCCGTTCTTCCCATGGCCGGCGGTAGCTCTCCACTAAGTATGCTGCTGTTGTCACTACCATGCCCACTGCTGTAACGCTGAGGCCGTCTTGGTGCAGTTATTTTACTGTATGGAGAAGGCAAGACTGGCATCTGTGTTATTTCATCACTCAGGTTGACCCCACTGTCATTCCCACTATCAGAATCAGCAGATCCTCTCAAATGGCTCACTTTACTGGAGGAGGCTGCAGAAGCCAATTCAGAGACACGGCTGTTTGCTGCCCTGACTGCTTGTTTTGTTCCCATGATTGTTCCTTTGCCAGGTTTACAATTGGCTACCTGTGCTGAACGAGGTATTGTTTTTCCATTCGATGGTACACTGGAACTACGTCCCATTGACTGAGTTAATGACTTTACAGATGTGCTTAACCCCCTTGCACCGCTTGTGGAGAGGCTCCGACACTTATTTCCAGAAACCAAAGCCTTGTTATTGGAAGCACATTTGGTCTGATTGGACTTAACTGGTGTAGGGACCACAGGAATAGGTGGGGTAGACATTACTGGAGCTGAGGGTGACACACCAAGCCTTGGTACTGATCGTCCGGTTCTGCTGCTGTTGCTGTTGGCAGGGTGACCACTTTCTTTCGTCACACTGTTCTTGGATCCCACTGACGATAGACTATCACATCTCTCAAGTGACATCTGACTCCCACAGCGATGCACAGCTTCAGGTTTAGGCATTCTGGATTTTGAAGCTGAAATATTTTTAACAGAGAACTGATCAGATTTAATGTTTGTTGGTCTATTACAGTTACTCTCAACAGCACAAGGAGCTATATTTAGTGCTCGATCCATTTCATCTTCTAATTTCGCAGGTAATACCTTGACTGCCTCCGGACTGGTACATTTTTGGGCACTAGTTTGCGGCGTAGCTCTGTTTTTTTGTTCAAGACTAGACTTACGGACGGGGGGTGCTGGCGGCGTCCCATTGAGCCTTGGCAGCATGCTTGTCTTGGCCACTGATGTTTTCCTACTCACTGTTGATTTTAAGCTGCTTGTGTCTCGTTGGTCTTTGGGTACAGCTCCAGCATTGGCACTGGTATGCATTATTGGCATTGTTGCAACCATTGCATTTCCTTTTTTGACCTGCACCACTTTAGCTGGCACTTCATTTTTTCTGGCATTCACACCAGTGGCACAATTAACCACTGTCGATTTATTTGCCATCTCACATCCATACACAACTCTCTGTGTACAGGAAACTGTTGTATGAAATTTGTTCAGCCTAGGAATGGTCCCAGTGTTCTGGGCCATTTTCATTTGCTGTTTTACTTGACTGTTAGTACCAGATTTGGGAGGTGGCTTCACTGAGAGTGCTTGATCTTCTGTTTTTGGTTCTAATTGGCTGTTTGTGCGACGTAACCAAGGGTCCTCAAGCTCACTTTCTTGCTGTTGTGTTTCTCTACAATGTACTGTGCTACTGCTATGGCTCACAGCTGAGGTAGGCTTTATTTTCCTGGGAAGACTAGAGGAGCCAACAGAATCACCTTCAGAAATCGCTGGGTCCGGACAATGGACTGGGGTGCTTGTCTTAGTTACTGATGAATTATTAGTGCCAGTCATCACTTTGGATAAACTTAAGGCATTAGAACCTTTGTTGCTGTGGGAAAGAAATCTGTTTGAGCTGGTAATTTCATTAGCCAGTTCGGAAGGACAGAATGCACCATCGTTCAAGGTGCTTTGCTGAGCCAGTGTCAGTGATGCAGTCATGTCTTGCAGCATATCAGGTGAATCCAAGTTAAAAGGCCCCAGAGACTTCTCACCATAACTGTAGCAAGACTGTACAACAAAAGTGTCAGATGGCTGTGCTCCATCACTTTCTATGGCACAGATACTTACTTCACTGAGCCAGGAGCTAATCGATGAACGTCTGCTACTGTTGCAAAAAGAATCATCTGTAAGTGACACAGCAGTGTCTATATTTGCTCCAGCATTGGTTGCTGGTGAGGTATAAGCTTCAAAGTCATCATTGATGCTACTAATAATGCTGACAGGCCGTGAGCCTGAAGCCAGAGCCTGAAGTGAACAATCGCTATTAAAGCTAATAATGCTAGCTGGTCGACCACTTTCCAAAATACCTTCAAATGACAGCTCCTCCACAACAGTAAATACCAACTCATCTTCTCCATTCAGTTCCACTGGCTGCTGCAATGTCACAGTGGTGGTCAACATATCTCGGTCAATGCAACCACTCCGCAATGCTGATCGTAAGTAGTTTATGTCTGATGCACCAGATTGTTTATATCCGCTCCTGTAATCTGCCACATCCCTTCCAGTTATGGCGGACTCAGGTTTATTTGCCCCCTGATGGCTCATTCCTACTGGAGGAGTTCTAATCCCACCATTGCCGTTGAATTCTGAACTAATGCTTTGCCTGTCTTTCAGTTGGGGAGGTGGTGGTGCAGGGCTTGGCAAAGGTCTCCTATTGAAAAACAATTTCTCCCTCACCACGGGTCCAGGTGTGGCTTGTGGCTGCTCTTGCACCTTAGGGCAGTTGGATCTGGGCACACTGGTGGAAGCTGTGACTGTCTCCTTGATTCCTTCTGCCTCACTATCACCACTTAATTCCAGTTTGCTTCCTTCAGCTTTGGTTTGCAGTTTTAAATGTTCAGTTGTTATGGAGTGAGACGAGTGAGATGGACTCTTCAGGGGTGATCCACTATGCTGCTTTGCAGGAATCAAAGGCTCCAGACTCTGCCCCTTTTTAGGGGACACTTCTCCGACCGCAGAATGTTTTCCATACAGTTGTGAAGAAGGTACTTTCTCTGAAGCCATGACAGATTGTGTCATTTCCTGCTCTGAGATACATTGCATATTCTCTACCCTTGCAGGGCCTACACTATTACTGCAAATGAAAAGTCCTTGCTCACAAGAAAATTTGATGGGCTCCTCACTTCCATCAATGCACTCTAATCTCTCTTGCAATTCAGCTAACGTGTTGCATTTGAAGTAGTCCCTTTCACTCCGCTTACCAACACTGGAAGCTTCCTTGCCCCTCTTGGTCTCACACCTCTTGCTGAGGGAAGGGATTATGGGTACAAACTCTGGCGGTCCTTCATTATCTGTCAATTCTCGATCAGACAGTGCTGCACCATTGGGACCAACATAAATAACTGTATCACATGATTGTTCACTGCTTGAAGAATAGTCGGGTTCACTGGATATTCCTAATACAGGAAGATCTGGATCGAGAGCCGTGGTTCTTGCATGAAAGGGCCTTAAATGAGGTGGTCTTCGAATCCGACCTTCTTCACAAGAACTCTCCCCTCCAGAAGAACTCGAGGCATACTAGTTCAAAAAGAAAATTGTTTATTTTTACACTGGAAATAGAACCACAAACTTAACAGGAAAGAAATCTTTACTATGTCAAGGTTTAACCTTATTCACAGTTAAATATTTATAAATATTTTCCAAGCTCACATTTGAAATTAATATCATTTAAAACTCAACTTGGAACCAGGACTGACCTTGGACTTTTTCTTTCTCATTCGATGAATTCGTGCTGCAAGCTGAATGCTTGTAAGGGTTTCTGCATAGTTGACAGGAGAGTCAGAAATATGGGTGATCATGGTTGTTCTACAGTTTATATTCCCCAGCGATTCTCTCAACAGCATAGTAAGCTTGCTATCTCTATTGTGCAATAGAACAAATACACTTAGGTACAAGGAAAGTGTTTGATTATGCATTTTCATTATTATTTAATTTATACACCAAGGAAAATCTTTACATTTTGTGTTCTTTCCTCCCATTCTACATATAATCAGGATTAAATTGGTTTTAATACGGAATTTCTTTTCAGGGATAGAAAAACAGAATAATTCTGTCCTTCAGTCATACAAGTTCACCCGGACTGAACATTAACTTTTATAGCTTTTTATTCTTCGTGCCTGGGGATTATTTTACGTCACTTCAAACAAATATAAACACAGCCAAATGTCACTGCAGATGATTACAAAATCACATATTTAGCATAAATAGAAAGCCTTTTCCACAGAGGTTTTTATTGTTGGCACAAATGTAATGAAAATATCCACTCATTAGCTTTGCTTCTCTATTTGTGGCCAGTGACATTGAACTTAGAACAATAGGGTTAGATGTCAAAGCACTCGCATCCAAATTTGAAAAGCTATCTTTCCTTCATCAACTCTTCAATAATGTTTATGTTAAATTAATATGACAGAGACACAGTGATAAGATGCAGTTTTTATTCATGAACAAGCACCAAATTTGATGAAATTATCGACAGATAAACTTGCTGTAAACATCAGGTGACCATGGTTTGATGAGGGCAATGGGCCTCCTGGGATTTCAGGGAATGGCAGGACTAACAGAGTGTCTTCTAAACCAAAGAGATTTAATAATTGAGTTAAAGACAGAAGATGACAGAAAAGAAGGGTGAATTAGAATTAAAGTGGATGAATTAGAATCAGGTCAGATATTGAAAGGAAAATAAAAAGAGGGAAATTGCACTAAGATGAAGAGAAAGGAAATCACCAGTCTTAACTTTCTGCAGCAGGCTTAATGGTCAATTAATGTGCAAATTCAGCAGTTATTAAAAATAGTGGGAAAACCAAGGATATTTCTGGGAAGCAAACAGTGAAAAAGTGTAAATTGACCAGAGTAAATTGTTCTGTTGATTCATAATTCATGTTGTATCTCTTAATCCCCTCAATGTGCTGCTCAATCTCTGCATTAATAATAGTGTTAACATGCTATCAGTTTTCCCATAAAATTCAGCTCAATGTGTCTCCTTGTGAGAGCTGACAACTGAGCCCATTCCAGTTTCCAATCCTACATCTGTGTCCATAGTTCAAATTAAATGTTTAAATTCTTACCATCTTACAGTTTGTTAACAAATTCTGGATAGTTAATAATCTCACTGTCATGCAAAAAAGAAATTAAGAGCTGAGTTGTGATCCCTGCCTCTGGCCTTGCCATGGCTGGTATTCTCAGTGAATGGTTGTGCTGTTTGAGTGGCAAAGCTCAGGCTGAGGAGGGGGCACTTACTCCACTCAAGACCATAGCAAATGCTGTAAGTGAACAGATAGTGAGTGAGGATTATTTATGCTGCTGCAAAGAAACACTAAAACTCCAGCTGTTTGACCAGCACACCTGGCCAGTCACAGCAATGCCAAGGAGTAGCAAAGTAGGCCAAAGCACAGGATCCCTTCCACCTAAAATCCCCAGACCAACACACCCAACCACATCCTGATGGCCTTCTCCAAGGAAAAGAGAGGGCTCACTCCAGCAGATCACCTGGAAACAAGGCTGCAAGTCTACAACAATTAATTGATCATTACTTACTTCCTAGCCATTCTGGCAGAAAACTGATTAAGTTATAATGAAAGAGAACTGCAATTTATGAGCTTCATTTGAAAAAAATAAGAAATAGCTAACTTATTTAAAAATGCTACATGATTTTTGCCTTTAAAGACCCATTCCTTTTCCAAAACGTGGGCAATTTCTTTGTCTACAAACTCATTCTGGACAATATTATTAGACACATTATACAGATATTTCTTGACTCACAAGTGTTCATAATACAACTCTTCGCCACAATGACGCTGGCTTTTTGAAGTATTTGCCTTTGAGTTACGAAGCTATCTTTTATTATAATGGATCGTGTACCATTCTCCACCTATAGGAGAACACCTACAAAATAACCCACAGAGTATTTTGCCAAGCCATTTTGATTTATGTGAACCATTTTTCAGGAAGTCATGCCGATCATAAATAGAGGAATGGCTGTGTAATAGCAACCGTGAATCCTATTTCACTTCTGAAGTTCGGTTTCATTGTCTGCAATGAAACCAAATTTTGGAAGCAGAATGGAACATTCAGAGGTTTCAACTGAATGTACTTGATGAATTTCTAGGCAAAATTCTTGACATAACCAATTACCTCTGCAGCAAGATTCTTTGCCCAGAGATCATCCTTAATTACTCTTGAATTTTACTTACTTGTATGGAACATGTTTAGCACCATTGACTAATGCCAAAATGACATTGCCCAGAGCTGAAAGTGACAGACAAAGACCACCACCACCATCCCGGCTCTTGCTGAGAACCTTTTCACAGCTTCCCAGATCAACCAGGTGCAAACGACTGCGCCCTCCTGACACTGCAAGGTACATAAATCCAATTAGTCATTCTGAATTGACTAACAGATGTAATGAATGCAACATCCTTATTAGCAAAATACATTAATTTTACAGAAGTACTATTTTGGCTTTAAGAGTGAACGTACTTCCCCCTTTGCCACTCTTTTCCATTCGATATTGGTAAATATGAAGTGTAAAGAGCATATGGGAGTTTCTTCTCTCCTCCTCATCGCAGTCTGGCCTACTGGTCCTTCTGGAGGCAATCGCAGCATCAAGGAAGTAGGCGGCTTTCTCTGCCGTGGGGGCTCTCAGCTCGTTTTGATTCTGAAGCTGGATATGAAGAGAAAAAATATTACTAATTGGAAGAGGGTTGCATTTCTGCTCAACAGATTAGGTCTCTGGGGCAATTAGTAATAAATTATGTATACCAAGGGAGCAAAGATGAAAAAAAGTAAAGCCAAGACTGTGGCAGTGACATTTTAAACGTAGCTAGAACATTTCAAACATTCTTTGATGCACAGCAGAAATGTCACAATACCAATATACTTGAAAACAGTAAAATTAATGTAGTATAATAAAAAAGTACCTGAGTCCCACAGACTGGATCCTCTCGGAGGTAGACACCAGGAGACTGGCCGTCCTGGAGGCTGCCAGTGGCCACTTCAGATAACAAGTCCCTAAGGTTTTCATCCTTGCCCCAGATCTCCACAGCAGAAACCCTGACCGAGAACCGAGTTCCAGTTTTCTCCTTGCGTTCATTTATTAATTTAAAAAGCCAGGATATCGCACATGGAATAACACCAAGATTTTGCATTGAATTATCCTTTCCAATCATAGTATATGTCTTTCCTGGAATTGAAATGTAAATTTGAAAATTCGACTATTTATTTCCTTTAGTGATTTAGATATACATAGATGGAGTAAATTTAGGTTTAGTGTTCTTTCCTTTTCTTGAGAATCATGCTTCATTGACATGTCAGTGATGGGCTGTGAGCACCCAACAGACCCCAATATGTTCTGACTGGAGGGTGAGGCAGCCAGCAGCTAGGGTTGAGGGTGAGGGTGAGGTGGTGGTGGGAGGAGGTGCGTAGGCCTCTCATAGAGAGTATAGACCTAGACTGGCAGATTATACCTCTGGGTGAAACCAAGACATGCAGAGTGCATAGTCCTCTCTGCAACCTACTAATAGATTGCATACTTAGCATTAGTATAGTATCAGCAGAGGTGAAAAACTGATCCCATCACCAGAGGGATCAGAAACCAGAGGACATGGGAGTGAAGGTGATTAGTTAAAGAATCAGAAGATACATGAAAAAAAAACTATTCACAAAACAAGAGGTTAGGGTCTGGAATCCACTGTAAGTGTGATAATGGAGGCAATTCAATTATGACATTCAAAAGGGGGGACTGAATAAGTACAAAGTAAAGAATTTGCAGGGCTATGGGGAGAAGATGGAAAAATAAGATTAATGGATTGCTCTAGCACACAGCCAGTATGGCCTTCACGGGCTGAAAGGCCTCCTTCCAAGTGTAATATTTCTGTGAATCTTTTATACTTCCTCTGAATTGCAAGACCCCCTGCTGAGATACCTGAACTGGGAATGAGTACAATGGTTTTACAGTGGACGTGAGCATCAAATGTAGAGGTGATGGAGTGGCTGGACAAATTGACAGCTGCAACAATATTATGAAGCATTGAAAACTAAAGGTTCAAAGGTTGAGCATTGGAAGTGCTTTGCTTGGGGCAAGAAGCATTCTTAGGAGTGGATGGAATGGAAATGGCATTAGAAAGGTATAGGGTATGTGGGTGATGAACAATACAGGGAAGTCATTTTAGTGACCATGAAGAAAGGCTTTATTAAATATTTGTTATAATAGTCATTGCCAAAATCAAAAATCTAATTTTAACTGCATTAAACACTATAGCTTATTACTTTCTCTCCTAATGGCATTTCAAGAAATAATTTAGAAACAGAATTCAGTAAATCAGCAAAGTCAATTGAAAAGAAAATTCTAATCCAGTCACATGCTATCAGGTTTATTGTTGCAGAAGTTGACAGCATGTAATTACTAGTCCGACACTGTAATTAACAGCAAAAAATTTGGAAGCTCACCAAGTTTGACATGACCAAAACAGAATATGCAGCCATCTGCACCATTCACAACAGACTGAATGACTTCTGCCACTGTTCCTGAGCAGACCTCAGCCTAGGATTGTTAAGGCAAAAGAATAAATTATGTTAGTTGATGGCTATGTAGACTTAATTGAAAGTAGAAATGAATACAAGACTAATGCAAGCTGATAAATGAGGATGAATTTAACTATTTACTTAATCTTCCTTCTACTCACTTGTGAGGCATCTTGGGTGAAAACTGCATCGAATGCAAACATTTTTGGAGCAGCAACAACTGTTCGCCTGTGGGTGGAACTTAAATGCCCACTCACTGAGGGATCATAAAGGGTTATTTGTTTTTTGCGAGAGTCTACTTTCAGAAAAGACATTGATTCTGATGTATCATTGGCTCCTTGGGAAGGACAAATCCGTACCATTACCTTCACCTGAAAGGAAGCAACAGATAATCAGTTCTCAAGATCACCTTTGAGCAATAAATTTGTTTTGCTGATTTTTTGAAGGTGATCCAACAAATGCAAATATTCCAAAGATTCAACAAATTTTCCCCGTAAAATCAGAATTAGAAAAGTTGAAATCCAGATAATGTGCACGTATGTAGCTAACTAGTCCTGCATCACTGGTGTTGATGGTATTACATCCCAAATAAATAGGGAGGCAATTTAAACTCCCTCATGTGCAACATGTGCTTTATACTTCGCAAAATAAAAAAAGTTACATAGTTGGATAAATGGGTTTAGTTAATAATTGTGCCTTATTTGTTCCCTTCGTAGATCTTGGAAAAGGAAGTACAGAGATATTCCAGCAGAGGTGAACTCCTTTCACCAGACCACCAGGTATACAAATCAGTCAAGAAGCTGGATGTGCTCACTTGACCTGTATCATGCAGTGATGTAGAAGAACTAACACAGAGTGACAACTCAGGGATGAAGGGGACACAGACAAGGTGGTTCCTGAGGACGTATGAAGAACAGAATAGCAAATGCTAGATGTCCCCTTGAAATTATCTCAAAATGCACACTTCCAGTGTACCTATATTTCAGTATGGATGTTAGAACCTTCATACAAAAGCACTTCCATCCATATCTACTGTGCTCCAATTAACATTAA
Source organism: Rhina ancylostomus (assembly GCA_030265395.1). Lineage (NCBI taxonomy): Eukaryota > Metazoa > Chordata > Chondrichthyes > Rhinopristiformes > Rhinidae > Rhina > Rhina ancylostomus. The sequence goes on from JARFYF010000001.1 coordinate 115,357,971, forward strand.
GGAGGAGTAACACCAGAAGCAACTTTTCATACAGAGGTCATATACACAGAAAAAAGGCTCACTCTCATGATTGCTGCTATTCGTGTTTTGAAGCCCACGATCCAAGAAGCAACTAAGGCTGACTTTGACTCAATTAAACAGAGCAGGCAGTTAGCAGGGTATAATTGAAAAACCGCATCCACGTGCATCAGGAAATAGTTGAATGGATCATCAACTTGAGGTGAAGATAGCCTCTGTCAGTAGTGCGTTCACTGAAACCGAGGAATGGCTGAGAGACAATGACAGCAATAGTCCTAAGCCATCATGTAACTTTTTCCAGTACAGTGAGCATTTTCCATCTATCACAAAGGGAATTTCTGCCATTCCAGCAGCTCAGATACAAAAAGAAAACAGACTGTGCATATCAGCAACTCAGCCTCTAATGCTTGGCCAGGGAGCACTAAACAGCAAGATACATGGGGAATCCAGCAGTGTTGGAAATAAAACCCCTTAGAAATGATGCAAAGCTGGCAGGGCATGTGCCTGTCCTGGTGGTTAGTGACAGTCAGGAAATGGACAAAAGACGTAAACCAAGAAAGTCTAGTCCCTTATTTTTCAATGAAAACTCACTTACTCTGGGCCTACAATGTAAGGCATGTAATCTCACGAATCTCCTGAACCAATCTAAATAAAATTTAATTCCCAACAGACATTCCAGCCTCCTCTGCCTCTAGCAACCCTGGATTAACTTGTTTCCAACCTATTGATCTCTTCACTCCAGCACCTCTGATATGTTAAATTGCCCTTTTAGTTAATTATAAACTCACAACAAAAGTGAGCCAACATGAAACCACAAATGGTCAGGCTGGCCTGAATGGCCTGTTTCTGTAAGAATGAACTTTGGTGATCTTTTAATAAAGCTTCAATTTTGACCTTCATTTAGTGAAGAAAGGAGACTTCTGAGGCAAGTCTTGAGGTTTTCACCATTTTTGCTTGGAAGTTATCTCCTCCATATATGCTCGACTTCCCATTCAGAAAACAGACCTGCAATAAATTCCTAAAAACCTACATTTACTGCATAAACAAAGAGCAGATGAAGGGCATCAATAGCACTAAGTGTCGAGGGCATTCCATGCTTTCAACACTACCTGCACACAGCATCTGAGCCTTATCCCACGGAAAGCTTGACCCCAGTGTTAAAGCCAGTACGAGAAACTAAGCAAACCTTAAAATAAATGAAACAGCTGTTGTGACTCACTAAAAGGCTTGGAAATGGCAGATTCAAGGCTAGCCCTACTCATAAAAACGGAATGAGGCCACTAAGGTATTTGACAGCATTTCACACAAGCCCACAGTTGTCCAAGCTGAATAGACAGAAATAAAATCTGTCCGTACCTTACTAACTCATCCAGTTTAGTCTGTTTTAAATCCACACTTCATTTTATTTGTTGCTGCATTTTGATGCACTGTGGTACATTCTTGCCAAATGAGCAAACTTGTTTCCCTGCACTTAATGTTTTTCATTTCTATAGCTTCTAGTACATTTCTGATGTAGTCACTACAAACAACTCAACATTGACTGCTAGAAAGTGATAAGAAATTCAATCTTGCACACTAAAGAGCAACATATTGAAACCATAATTATTATGCCTCCCACATGCACCTTGCTAACAGCCACTGACCATTCTGATAACAGGTTCATTTTGTCCAGTACGTACTCATAAGGATTAAATTCTTTTATATTCTGCAATCAGACAATTAGCTGGTTACGTTGTTACTCTCAGACCTTCAAACTGGGACTTTTATAAAAAGTACCAGATTTAATTAACCTTAAATTAATACTGCTGTGAATCCCACTGATGAAATCCAACATTATTGCACTGCAGTGTAAATCACATTATATAGGTCTCAGTTCAGAGACAATTTTACTGTGCTCTTAATTGGAACTGATAGATGTGGATGACTTTACAAATTAGATTGGTCTTCTAGCTCATTCATTAGCACATACATTGTTTGTGTATAGAGCAACTTGCAGGGCAAGATTCTGTTTTAATTTTTGAGAAGTTGATAAATAATTGTACCATGATACATAACACTGAGAGTTTAGTGATGGCATGGAAAATTAAGTTCTATTTAATTTGCAGGAACATCAGGTTTAGCAACTGGCCATAGTGGAGGGATATAGGTTATTAATTTACAGACTGATAATTTCTGCCCTAATCATTTTACCTTTGCATGTGTTCTGAAGTGAAGGACACTGAAACGATCCATTTGTGGCTACTGACCGTACTAGTACAGTTGTCCAATTGCACACTAGGATGTATTAGTAGGAATATTTTCTAATAGTATAAATCTGTACCTATATTTTCCAAATATACTTTCTTATTGGCAGACTCTATGTACTCAGATCTACATTTTTTGATTCTAAGTATCTGTTAGGGAGCTTCTTTAATATCTTGGAAATAAAGCTCAAGATCATAAGGAACTCCAGCTATGCAAATCTCAAGGCAGATAGTGGAGGTAAACTTGTGCCCCGAAGTGAGATGAAGTGGCCAAACCTTCATCTCTTGATCATTGCCACAGTGACCGCACATGTGGTCATAGGGCGAGGGCAGGGTTGGCCTCTGTCATGTTGTCCTCCACGGAGCCACTGGGCTTTGTCTAAAGTATGAATAAGGGCTCCTGGAATGAGATATAATGATGGTGCCTATGAACGAAAAGGACCAAATAAGGAATCACTGACAGGGGTAATAATTAGCAGAGAATGGTGAAATAAAAGTGGCTTTTTCATTTTTTTTAAATTTGTATACTAATCTTTTCACTATCTTTGTAAAATTTATGACTCTCATATTTCCTTATGGTATAGGAGAAGGACATTCAGCCTGCCGAGTCTATGCTGGCTCTTAGAGTAATCACATTCCCGACTTCTTTCTCTGCAGCCCATTTTCTCACGCATGTCCATAAAGAACCTGTGATTCTCTCAACTACTTAATTGCTTAAGAGCAATTTACTGTGGTTAATTACCCTACCAATCAGCATGTTTTTGGGACGAGGAAGGAATTTGGAGCATCCTGGGAACACTCATTTGCCCACAGAGACAATGTGTAAATTCCAGACAAAGAGCACTGGAGGTCAGCATTGAAACCAAGTCACTGGAGCCTGGTATGCTATTCCACCCACAGTACTAATGTTCTGCTCTATTCCTCTTACGTACCAATATAAACTTTCCCAGTGGGAATGTACCAGAGGAAAGGACAGATCCTTGATTCCAACTAAGGAGGTTAGATTAATTTCTCCCATCTAATCTTTTCACTTCTGACAATCTCCTTGCCACGGTCAAGAAAGTTTTACCAGCAACGTTAGACTAGTCAAGAGAGAAAAAAATAAGGTGAGAAAGAGGTGTGTTGAATAAAATCATCACATGTTGGCAAATGGAAAACAATTTTGTACAGTTCTGGTTGCCACACTGCAGGAAGGAGGTGGTAGCAACTGAGAGAATGCAGAAGAGATTCACCATGATATTTGCCTGGAATGGAGGGTTTTAATTATAAGCAGAGATTAGATAGGCTGGGTTTATTCTCACTGGAACATAGGAGGTAAAGGGTTGACTTTATTAAAGTTTATAAAATTATGAGGGTTGTAGGTAAGGTAGATAGTCAGAGTGTTTTTTCTATAGTGGGTGTGTCTAAAACTGGAAGGCATAGGTTTAAGGTGAGAGGGGAGAGTTTTTCTACACAGAGGGTGATGGTTATTTGGATTGAGCTGCCAGAGGAAGTGGT
>JARFYF010000001.1:115405979-115416254 GCA_030265395.1 Rhina ancylostomus
ATATTTCCAGCCAGGTTTCATGGATACAAACGCAAAATATTGCAGATGCTGGAAATCTTCAGCCTAAATAGAAAATGCTGGAGCTGCTCAGTAGGTCAGTCAGTATCCCTTCACCACAGATGCAAACATGATCGGCTGAGCTCATCCAGTATTTTAAGTTTTTATAATCCCCTGCATTTCTCTTATTCCAAAATTTTCTTGCAAGTTCTTCAATACAAATAAAAAGCTGTTGCAACATTAACTGAATCTCTTCTACATTGAACATTCAACTTCCAAAACCAGTTACTCTGTAAAAGCACTGAAAAAGAATCAATCAACCACCATAAAGTTAATGGAGGAAGATGTCAATATAGGAGCTTCGTAGTGATTATCAATATATACTGACATTATAGTAGACGGAACATGGGTGTTTTATTGTGGCAGTAAGCTCAAGAGAGCAGAATCTTGGTGCCAGCCCTCAATACTAAAATAGCCTGCCAGAAAAACTGACTCAGAAAAATGCATCAGGATAGACTCAGAGGCCGAAGCCAGCTTGGGACTGTATTCCTGCATTTAACAGAGGCAGAGCTCTTCCTTTAAATAAAGGATTACCACAAAAATACAAAAAAAAGGCCACAATACAGCTCTACTGTAATACTTCAGATGCCTAGAATCCAACCTTTTATGAACTTAAAAGTAAACAAATTGGGTTGCTTAGATACTACAGCAAAAGCTTTTAGAAAATATATGTTAGAATCCATTATCTCTGACATTAGACATTAACTGAGATACCTAAATTGTTTTGACTGACCCACATGGCAATGACATTCAGTTTGTATCATAACAGTAACAAGTGCCTGGAGTCAATGTATCATTTTATTTCAGTTCATAATATTAAGTGTGGCTGGTGCAGCAGCTTTAGTCACATATGCTTGTTCGGGGATCTAAACGGAAAAAGGTTTCAATTTTATTGTAGCGTAAGGGGGAAATATCAGTCGGGTTCAAGTTCTGCAGGTGGACATCACTTTGATCAGATCAACTTTATCCAATCTACGGTCTGCCCTGCAAGATTTATATTTGAAACAGAGATTAAATAAAATAAACTGAAAGTTTATGGCAAATCAGAAATCATATCTTCCTTACCTCACTGGGCTTTAGTGATTTAGATCTTTCAAGAATTAAAGCTTTGTCACACACTAAAAATATTTTACTTCTCTCAGTGGTTTCACTTATACTGTGCTCAATCCATGCAATAGGCTGATTAGGAAAATATCCGTAAACAATCTTGATTTATTCAAATGCAAAACACATAGATTTCTTTCAAAAATATTATGTTACAGAGAAATATATTAATTCCAGGGAAAAACACATCTGGAAGTTTGGAAAGCAAATAAATCCTTGAATCTATGGATCCCCAAGTTCTCTCCCTTTGGTGAGCTTCCTGGATTCATATTCATGTCTTGTGGACAAACTGACAAAGGTTAATTGCCATGATATGTCAGGAACTCTATTATTGTTCATGGAGTTATAACATTCTACAAGCACAGCAGTTGTAGCTATTTGCCCTAATACCATGCAGTGGAGGTGTCCAATTAATCCAGCCTTCTTGCCCTTAACCCAAAGCCTTATTATTCTTTTCCCTTCAGTAGTTACATTGTATAATATGACTAGTAGAATGGTAGAAGGTTAACTTGATGGATCGTGGTCTTTACCGCACTAAAAATTCCCAAGTTCCAACATTCATGGTGCATTTCCTCCAGCCCATCCGAAAATCCATTCAGAAGAGAAGAGGAAAAGGAAAATCAGACATTCCATGATGCAGTTACACGCACAGCAGAAGCTTGAACAGAGGACTGGTGATGTGTGGCTTTGACTGACGATAGGAGAGAAGGCAGACATAAAAGGTTAGATCCTACTCTGCTGGATACAAGAAGAGGGCCTGCTTTAGATCTCTTCCAAAGTCTCATGCCATTGACTCCAATGCCAAAATCTACCCCAAAATGTTAAGAGAAAATCAACTTACAAAATGACAGGAAGAGAAACCATATGTATCAAATTACTCATTAATGCAATAATTGACCTTAAAAATTAGTTCCTAAAACTCATCCATTTTTAACCTTTTAAGTGAAAATCACATCAACCAATCAAGCTTGACTGAAATCGTTTAATCCAATTTACAGCTTCCCATTGACAAATGAAATAATCTAATACCTGATGAAGAAAGAAGCTGCAGCTGAAGTGCCAGAAGAAATCCTTCCAGGCAATAATGAATTCTGGGAGGCCGGTGTCCCTGCTACCCAGGTCTGACTGCTGCTGTTCTGCGGGATGATGGTTTCTTGAGATAAACCTTCTTTTCCGCTCTCTGTCATTGTTGTTTGTGCCTAAAAACAAAAAGTAAACAGTAAAGGATGGGTGACGAACTGACTTGTGAAGCATCTTGCTTTATATCATCGCTGTCTAGCTCTCTCATTCGCTGCACCAGTTACAATGGTGACAACTAAAATTAATTAATGTGGACAAGCATGTCTTACAATGTCCAGCATTAGAGGTTACAACCAGGAATTCACTAGACATGCAGCATACAACTAAGAGGCTTTGGTCAGAGTAATGCACAGTTAAACAGCCTGACAACCATGAAGTAATGGAGAAATATAAACCGATTTCCATTATTGTCACACATTTTATCATTCAATTGCAGAGTTGCTTGCCTTTTGTAATGAATATCTGCCATACACGGTTTCTCAGTAGTCTATCACTTAGGGTTACTACCTGTTTAAGTGGCAGCTCATACAAATGTAATGAATCAAACCCCTTGCAAGGTTGTTCATCTTCCCTCTTTTAAAAATATCACTTTCTTTGAACTCTGCTATTTTTAAAATACTAATTTTAAAATGCTAAGTACTGTGTCTTCATTGAACAGATACCATTTTATGCCTTCCAAACAAAATAGTTCCAAGCTTATAATTAAGACACATATACACTCAAAATAGATTAATCTAAAACAATTATCTGGTATAATTACTTATGTATAGTAAAGTGAAATATTGTACTTTCCAAATCCTAGTTAAAATCACTTATGCTAAAACACAATGACGGTCATTTTAATAGATTACTTCCATCAAAAAAGCATGTTCATTACATACTCTTTTAGGAAGGGGGCTTGATTAGTGAAATGGTATTGCATCCAAAATATTTCCATGCATCTAATAACTGAATAAGTAAAAATACATTTTGCAACAAAGCATGAAAGGTAACATTGTTAAAAGAGGAAATATGGCATTAATGAGGAAAGCATGCCCAGTTTCTACTGGTGTGTCATCCGAGCTGCACTGAGACACATTCATTTCAAACCATTAACATGTAAATTTGAACAAAACAGTTTCATATACAACAGTGTTCTTGATACTAATTTAATATTTTGTTTCATTTGTTGAATCAATAAATGCAAACATTGGGTTTTAGATAAGATTGATGCTTTAGCTCAATTTGGTCAGAGAGATTAATCCAGGAGCACATGTGAAAATAAAGGAAGTATGTACAAGGGGATTAGCTGAGTGAAGCTGGTCACATTACAATAAGGAGTCAAAAGGTTTGCTTTAGCCTCTATTGAACAATGTTTCCCAATCTATCAATCAAATGTTTCACAATCAAAGTATTAAGCCCATTGTAGCATCTTTACTAGACCATTATGACTATTCAGTATCCTTAGCCTGGTCTCTTATAGATCACATTTCTCTGACCCATTTAGGTTTCCAGACTTACTAATCGCTGTTTCTATGTCTCTTCAAATAAATTGTCAATGTATTGCTACATATGCGCAAAGGCAATGATTTGTAAAGTAAAATTGTACATCAAGCTGTCTCAGTCACTCCATCAAAAGCAACTGCAGAAACATGTCTGCATTGTGCAAGAACTTGTGTCTTATGCCAAATAATAATGATGAAAAGAAACCTCCTGGAAAGAGGTACCTAAATAAATAAATGCTATCAGAAGTTTACTTTTAATTTGGTAGATTGGATACACCACATTTGTACAACCATAAGCCTGCCGTCAGCCTTGCCATTGAAAAGAGCAATAATCTGTAGCTGCTGCTAATCATGCGCAGGGGGGCAGCAGAAATCCATGTAGTGCAGGTAAAACTATAGAAACATCTGTTGTTTCTAAGACCCAAAGCCTAATGTCACTGAAATTGCCTAAAGATATATCAATTTCCAGCAATGAATTTCTATTTACTGTTGAGTGTGATGCCTCAGGCCTTCCAGATAAGGCTTCCCCTGAAAAGAGAAGCTTACAACAAAAACACACTTGTTTGCTCAACTATGAAAAAGAAGAATCAACTGGCATGCCTTTTAAAGTGCACTGGCAGTGTTTTGTCAGCTCACAAAGCTCATTGGTTTCTTTTGTCTGACTGTCTCATATTTTCTTCTTGAATTATGCAAAACTGATTTCTGCCAGCAAACCTCTTTATCAATATCATCAAACTGCAAGAATAGAAGCAACTGATTCTGGCAAACTATGCAATGGTTTCACAATCAACACCTCCTTTGATCCTTCATTTAAATACTAAATTGTATGAGTGACTTTTAATAAGCTTGTAATTCTTATTGAAGATATTAAGTTTTTATATTAACTCTCTCTTTAACCATAAGATTTCAAACAAACTATACACAATATTGCCACAAGAATTAAAGCTGTGGACTATTGAATGCTGTTGGCTTATAGGCCATGAATTTTTTTGTTGTCACATTTAACCCGAAGGCCAAAGTGACCAAGGGAAGTGTTTCACTGTTTACTAAGTGACACATACTTGCTATGTCATAATTTTTACTCATCTGAATGCATTGACAGAAGGTACACATTAGAGAGGTGAGGAATTTAGCAAGTCCATGACAACCTTCTTTAGGATTTGTTCAGATGTTTACTCAGAATAGGTACATAACTTTAAAGTCCTGACTGTGATTGGTCCTGCATTTTACAGCCCTTCTCCTCAACCATAAAGCAAGGACAAAAGCTTAACTTGCATTGTTGCTCAACCATTATAGTATAAAATGAAACAGTAAGTTCAGTAATGCTTGAACAAGCAAATATTTTCCAAATTACCCAGTATAGGCTGAGGAAAAATGGGCAACAACTGCTTTTAAGTGATTCTTGTTTTGTAGTACAGTACAGTCACTCATTGAACTCTGCTTCTAAAATTCAGTTCCTTCATCATCAAAAGGAACTGAATTTCAGAAGTGGAGGATAGAATATAATTGCTACAATATTGTTTGTCAGTGTGATGGAATGACAAATTTTAAATCTTTTGATTAGCAAGAACTCAGTACAACTGCATATTTACATGGGAATAGAAAGAGGACAAATAGCCCTGGAGCCTGTTTCAACATCAAGTCTAATCACGGCTAACCTGTACCTCAGCTTCATGAGGGGAAATGCCACCTTTACCAGGTCTGGCTTATAGAGAACCACAGGATATTTACCTTCCTGAAGAAGTCCATATAGTTCATCATGTTTGTGCTGGTCCAAAAAGTGCTACATAGATTTAATCCCAGTGCCCAGCATTGAGTCCAAAGCCCTGCAGATCACATCTCTTCAAGTACACATCCGACTACTTTTAAAACGTGCTGAAAGTTTCTGCCTCCACTGCCCAGTCATGCAGCGAGATCCGGATCCCTACCATTCTCTGTGTGAAAAAAAAGATTTTCCACATCTTCCCTCTAATCATTCTACAAAATCTATGTCCCTCAGCTGAAGAAAACAGGTTCTTCCCATTGACTCTACCTAGACCCCTCATAACTTTATACCTGCCAATTAAATCTCCCCTCAGCCTCCAAGGAAAACAAATTTGGCTAATCCAATCCTTCCTTGTAGCTAAATATTTTCAACATTTGTAACACCCTCATAAATCTCCTCTGCACCATCTCCAGTGCAATCGCATCTTTCCTATAATGTGATAGACCGCAACTGTACATAACATTCAAACTGTGGTTTAAGAAGCAATTTGCATGCTCTAACATAACTCCTTGCATTCCATGCAATGGAAAGGATTCCATCCTCTTCTTTATTCACCTTATTGACCTGTCATGCATCTGTAAAGATGTGTGGACATACAATCAAGATCCCTTTCTTCTTCCCCAACACTTAATATCCTCCCATTCTGACAAAGGGTCCGAGACCTCAAACATTATCAATTTCTCTTTCCACAGATGCTGCCTGATCAGTTGAGTGTTTTCTGCTTTATTTCAGATTTCCAGCATCTGCAGTTTTTTTGATTCTCAACATCCTCCCACTTATTGTGTATTCCCTGGCCTTGTTGTACCTCCCCAAATGCATTACCTCAGACTTCTCTGGATTGTGGGGCAGCGGTAATCATAACACTTTTACAGCACCAGTGACTCAGGTTCAATTCCCGCCGCTGTCTGTAAGGAGTGTGTACGTTCTCCCCATGTCTGCATGGGTTTCCTCCAGCTGCTCCAGATTCCTCCCAGAATCCAAAGACATACAAATTCAGAGTTGTGGGCATGCTATATTGACACCGGAAGAGTGGCAACACTTGTGGGCTGCCCCTAGCACATTCTCAGTAACGCAAAAAGACACATTTCACGGTGTGTTTTGATGTACATGTGACTAATAAATGAATATCTTATATTTCCATTGCCACTTTCTAACAAAACCCCCTATAACTTTGAGCACTCTGAACCTTCCCTCCTTACTGTCAATCACACGGCCAATTTTTATATTGTCTGAAAAGTCTTTCATCATGCCTCCTACAATTAGACCTAAGTTATTAAGGTATATTACAAAATGCAATGGACCAAGTACTGAGACCTTTAAAACCCCACTGGTAAAAGGGTTCAAGTCACAAAAACATTCATCAACAATTACCCCTCATTTCCTGTCACAGAACCAGTTTGGGATCCAATTTACACCTCTCAATGGATCACATGTTTTTCTACATTTTTGGCCAAACTGGCATTGGGAACCCTGTCAAAATCCTTGCTCCAGAATTACTGTGATTGACTCATAATAGCTGCCCTGTTCAGGACCAATTAGGCATCATTGGCAGTATCTGTGACCAATTAAAAATCCTGACTTCTGCTTTTGCTCTGCATTCCTCAATGCCCTAACCTTGTAAAGTCAAGTTTTGGACATCTCAATTGTCCCAGTATCTACCAACTCTTTGCAAGAGAAATTTTGGCACTTCCACAACACACATTGTGTTGCTGTGCCAGTGTTTTCAGTACTCAAGCATTGGCTGTCATCGTGGATTCAGCATTCTGGAACAGCATATTGGTTAAGTACAGTAATGGAAAAGAAAAGTGTTATCATATTTTAGAGATCTCAGTACTCCCATGTCAGGTCAATTAGTGTCATACCATGCTGACATTACTGGGGATAGATGTACAGCAGCGATAACACATATGCTGTACTTTACAAAGGGTGGGCACTAAGTAAAAAAAGCATTGTGTTTTGATACTATATCTTGGATATGACAAACAATCAAAAATTTCAAGTGTAAAAGTGTTTGCACATGTAAATCAGTTTTATTTAAGTTTCTCTAGATAAAAAATTGTTTCAAGATCACAATGACATGTAGGTTATGCTGAAAATTTTTTGAAGTTCTGAGCTATTCCCTGCATCAATAATATGTCATCACTCTGTTGGATGTTTAATAACATGTGTACAGGTATACTTATTCTCCTTAAAAATGCTAAGCAAATTGTTGGTGAGCAATAGCTAAATATTCCATTGGACAAAAGATTTAAAACATTCTGCAGAACCAGAAGCTTTGTCACGTTCAATACAGTTTGTTGCTGACTATTTTCACAAGTTCTTATTGGCTGATACTTACATCATGTAGTGATCTCTGCTCATTTTATATTACCTCAGCCCTGAATTAAATTGTCTTTATATAACCAATGGTCTCACATTGAGTCATAGAAACAAATGGGAATTAAATATCAATTACTGGTAGAGCAGTAGGTTCAAATCAATGCAACAAAGCAGATTTTAAAAAATTATATTCGACAAATGCAATATTGAAGCAACCCAAATGACTTTAAAGTCCCAAAAATAATTTTAAGTAATGATTCCTTCAACTGATAAATACTTTAAAACATAAACCTCATTAGACAAATGCAGGTTTAATTTACCTTAAATTGAATCTATGAAAAATTCACAGAGTGAACAAGCCAAACTGTCTCCATAATTTCTTGTTGGTGACTGCCTGCTGCATTGCATTTGAACAGAAACTGGGCCACATTTGCAACATAAAATATTTGAAAGATACAATTTTTTTTATTTATTGATGCTTTGAGTTATTCTTGTGTGTGGGTATAATCAAAGGTAATAGGATTGGTCTCGAGACCAGCGTGAGAACATATATACAGGTTACTACTTCCTCCTGAGACTATCTATGACAATACACAGTATCCTATTGACCACATTTATTATTGTTGTTGCCATAAGCAAACAAACAAAAATCCAATTTAAACAAGGGCACCAATAAATAAAGACTAAATAACTTTTGACGTTATACAAACCATACTGAGTTCATCAACTATGAATCAACAGTCTTCACAAGACAAATTCATTACCTGTAACCCTCAATGCCACAAACATGGGAAGTGCAAAATATATGTAGCTATCATATTCAATCTCACTGAACATAAGAGTTTCAATTCCCTACATTTTCTTCATTTATGAAGTCAATAGACATTCCATCTTGTTAAAAAAATAGGAGGCTGAAAAATAAATTATAACCAATTAACCACTGTACAACTAAAACATGATTGGGTATAGTGCAATGCCATTGTTAAACAACTCACAAATACCTTCCATGTGACACAGTTTAAGTTCTGCCTTCGCACAAGTGAACACAATGTAGTGTTCACAGTTACTGAACACTACATTCAAAATTTCCTCCAAGAAGGATATGAACAAGACTGATAAAAACAGAAAATGCTGAAATACTCAGTAGGTTAGGCAGCATCTGTGAAAAAAAAGAAATAGTTATCATTCATATAGATGACCTTTCATCACAAGAACATGTTCCCAGCTCTGCCCAAAGTTCACCAACTGAAATTTAACTCTTTACCTTAAGACACACAAGGCAGAGGTATTTTGGGTAATTGACAGCACAGCTGAGTATAAAATCTAACCGTCAGTGGCAGTGGGATGACCATGCATGAATCACTGGGTATTGTTGGGGAGGGGTTCCATAATTTAGATCCAGCAGCAGTGAAGGAGCAGCGATATATTTCCAAGTCAGGAATGTGTGCAATTGGAGGGGAACCTGCTGAAGGCAAAATTCCCATGTACCTGCCGGGCTTTCCTTGGGGTCAGCTTATGTTCAGGCTGGGGTTGATGCATGGCAAGCAACATTCATGCTGCACAAGGGTCGGGTGATGAGAGGAAGAACAGAGAGTTGACAGAGAGTTGTAGGGCTGGCAGATTGTAAGGAGCAAGGCAATAAGGGAGCCGAATAGAGGGTGAGAATTTTAAAATTGAGCTGGTTATTATACAGAATGAATAACTCTGCAATATTTAGAAAGACTCTAATCAAAAATTACACACAAGAAAATAATGAGGGATTAAAAAAATTATACATGCAGTTTCCCTTATGATAACAGATGGTAGAAGCTGTGGGAATCCAAAGTGTCTTTATTGCATTAATGATATAACACAGTCTACTAATGACACTACAATTGCAAAAGAACTCTACATATGCTATCTGGCTTGCCCATTTGCCAACATTATCTGGTTATCTCATAAACTCCTGTTACTCACAGATTAATAAATTCTATCATCCCTTGTGGATGTTCTCCCCAGTGGATTCATGCCATAGTTGCACTGCTCTTCAGAAAGTGAGGTGAACTTCAGATGAGACAAACACAATGTCCAAAATTCAGTGGCTGGAACTTGTAAAGCCCTGGATATGATGCATTAAAGCAGCACTGTGCTGGGGGACCATACTAGTAATGTGCAAGGCCCCAAGGCAGAAATGGTTCTGCTGCACATGGAGGCAAAGGCATCACGAGCAGCAGAAAAGGCCTTACATGCTGAAGCTTGCACAAAGTCTTCAACAGCAAGTGCCATGGCTGCAGAGAGTGCTATTCATAGAGAGCCAGCTGGGCAGTGGATAGGAGAGGGCTTGAGGATCAGAGGGCGAGAGGGCAATAGGAGGAGGGCATACAGTCACAAGGAAGAAAGAGAGGGAAAGAATTCTAGAGGGATGCTTGGTGAAGTCAATTACAAGGAGGGCTTGGGAGGTGATCAAGGGAGGAGTGGGAGACAGTC